>QEPC01004922.1:9868968-9962673 GCA_003113815.1 Sphenodon punctatus
GGGGGGAGAGGGAGATCTCTAGCGTGCCTCTCGGTGTGTGGCGTGAGTGCTAGCGCCACTGGCGGAAGCTGAGAGAGGGGGGGAGAGGGAGATCTCTAGCGCGCCTCTCGGTGTGTGGAGTGAGTACTAGCGCCACTGGCAGAAGCTGCTGCCGACACATGAAATAGGGTCCGGGGGCTGCCTATTTATTAGGCTGGCTGTGCTAAACGTGAGTGGGAGGCTGCGCGGACCAAACACAGAGGCTAGCGTCTCATTTTGATTCCACACTTGATTTTTAAAGATTAATTCTGCTCGTAAGGAAGCGAGCAAGATAACATCACACAAGTGTTTGATTTCTACTTTCCTTAGGCCCTGACGTCAAAGCTCCTATATATAATCTCTAATATTGTGAGATGGTTTTTAGGAAATCTATATGCATAATTGAATACAGTATGTCCCAAATGTTGATGGGCATACCTCTGGACTCTGAAATGAGGGACGGCGGCACTCGGAATTTGGGGTCCCATTTGTATATATTGATTTGTGCAAATTTAGAATAAGCCGATTCCTAGCTTTACCATTGGGCTGAATTTTTAGTCTTAAAGCAATGGGACATAGACGTTTCTCATCAGCCAGCCAGACTAGAACCCTTGTCCTTCCGGTCCTGATTTAAAAGTTCTGTTAACAGCACTGACCCTAACTATTCAGCATGGCACCAGCCCTCTCAGCTGAGTGCTACTACGTACACAGCTCTCTCTCGGTAAATCTCTTTCGTGCACTCCACGCTTGGGGGGCAGGGCATGCTCGGGGAGAGGCAGGTCCAGATCATGGATTTGTACCATGGATCTGTCCCCCTCTCCTTGTGTGCATGCCCTCCACTCTGCTCCCGTGCCTTCGGCTCACTCTTTCAGTGCTTGGGGACAGGGCTTAGATCCTAAATGAGAGCTGCTGTAGTGGATAAGGTCCTGGGAAGCCAGGGTTCAAATCCCACCATAGCCATGAATTCACTGGATGGCCTTGGGCAAGTCACAACCTCTCAGGCCTCAAGTTCCCCATCCGTAAAGTGGGAATGTGTCTGTCTCTCCCTGTGTTCTTCTCACCTTTGTCCATCTTAGATTGTAAGCCAACGGGGCAGGGACCTGTCTCCTCAGTCTGTGACTGTAAAGTGCTGTGTACGCCTAGTTGTGCTATAGAAATGATTAGTAGTAGTTAGATCCAGGGGCCACTCCCTCCCTAAAATAAATCCTAGTCCTAGGCTGCATTTACCCCTCGAGCTTGAGGGTCCCCAGCTCTGTACTAAGAGAAGAAGTCGGCATATTGCCGGACTGTTGTTCAGGAATAGCATTGTGTAGCTAGGCTTTGTAGCTGTCATGCCAGGAGCCTTGGGTTCAAGTTTGCCCACTACCCTCATCTCTCTTCTCTGTTGGCTGCTGCTGCTTAAAAAATAAATTCATAAATAAAAATAAAGGAGCAACTCCTAGTTTCTTAGTTCAGGGTTTGGGTAGGGCAAGGGAGTGAGATCTAAGCTCACAACTCCCTGTGCTGTTCTTCAGCCAAATTCTCCCAGGGCAATGGCTGAAATTCAGCCATTGTTAACCCTGGGGCTGCAGGACAGCTGCCCAAATCCTTGCCAGATCCAGGACATCTCACACAATGCCAGGACGCTTGTGCCGCCTTATTGCTCTCCTGCCGTGCCCTCCGTAGGCTGTTCTGTGAAAGGAGCACGGGCCCCGAAGAACCGGCCTCTAATAGAGACATGGCCGCTAGTCGATGCGGTACATGTTGCAGAACCCTGACACGGGCAAAATTCCCACTGAAGTGGTGAGTTATTTGCCTGAGTGAAGACAGTCAGGACTTCAAGACCTGCCCTGTTTGTGTGCGTTAAATGCAAAGAATCCCATATTGCTCCCAATCCGGAGCGGCGTGCTCTTAATTGAAAGCCACTTTGGAATGGATAAAAGCGCCTAGAAGAGCCAACGTCCTAGGCTTTATCGCTTTACCTTCTCCTTGGATTTTTAATTCCTAACCAAAGCCTCAATTCCCCAAAGAGTAGAATTTTCTAAACTAGGGGATTAGGACCTCAAGTAGAGTTTGCTTTGCTGCCTGGGGTCACAAGGTTATTTTGAAGTCTCAAAATGGAATAAAAGTTTGGGAACTCTTATTCTAGGAGGGCTGCCGCTTTTCCCTCTTTCCTCCATCATTGGAGGTTTTCAAGAAGAGGCTGAACGGCCAGCTCTCGGGGGTGTTTGGATGCAGTCATCCTGCATCCAAACAGAGGGTCAGACCTGGTGATCTTTGAGATTCCTTCCAACTCTAACACCGTTTTTTTAACGAGGAGCGCTGAACGCCGTGTTAAAGCAAAGCCGCCGGAAGTGACGTGTTCCCCATTGCTGGCGGCGGCGGGAGTCACGGGGCTTTCGAGCGGCGCGTTTTGAAAGCCAGAAAATTCAAGTCTTCGGAACACGCCGCTCGAAAGCCCCGTGTCTCCCGCTGCCGCCGGCGGCAGCAATGGGGAGCACGTCGTTTCCGGCGGCTTGTCTTTGAGCGTGGCGCTCAGGAGGCGCTTCAGCGCTCCTCGTTCAAAAGCGGTGTAAGATTCTAGATTCTTATATTCTAAGATTCTTTCAGGTCTGAGAAATTCTACAGCAGAACTTCTATAGAAGGTTGAGTTAAAGGAAATGCTGATGGAGTTGCCTGTGGTGTACTAAGGTATCTACAGATGGGCTGAGGCAATCTGATTAGGGGCTTTAAAATGACGAGAGGAACAAGGATCAAAAGGAAGTGTGGTGATGGAGCCTGCTGTGAAAGGAAGTCCCACAATATTTTTCAAGTGACTACAGTGACCGTGTGATGCTGACTTACTCAACTGCCCTCAAATGTATGAGCGTAAATGTAGCCGGACAAGCCAATGCTTAGCTGGTAGTTGGAAATCTGTGAAGGACATACAATGTTCCCCTTCTTCTGCCCTAACAAGGGTTATAAATCTACTGCTGATATCCCCAATTACCTTTTGAAGATCATGCCATTGCTGAAAGCGTAAAGCCTGCTGACTTCCACGCATCCCAGCCACCTGGCTTTCTTAGCAAACCAGAATTCAAACCATCTGAGTTTTTATTTAAGTCTTTCCTCTAGTTGTGCTTGTGCATGAAGTAGCTAGATAGAAGCCTCTTTGGAACAGGACGTGTTTCCAGGATCTTGACGGATCCTGAAAGAGGCAGACTTCCTAACAATGTAATATACTTGCGGTACTGTGTATATTGGTGTGTATATGAGCTGGGCATTTGGTGTGCCCTTTTGATTTTTTTAGCTGGCACTCATTCCTTTTAAATTCACTCTAGCTGAGCAGTCTTGGCTGCCCAGTTGGTTCCATTAGGATGACAATCTAAAATGATGGTTTCCGTTAAATTGACTGTGCTCAGAATGATCGAAATCTGTTGCCTTTCATAGAAATATATGCCGTGCCTTGGTGAAAACCACCAGGTTAGTGCTGCAGCATTATATTGTAGTTTGCAGCAATTATTTAACTATAGGTTTGTTTTTTTTTTTTTAAAACAACTAGACTTGGCAAGGCTTGGTGGTGATAACAAGCACTAAGACCCTTTACGGAGCAACTGCTGGCTTCTTATTGTATTGTTTCAACCTTGGGCTGTCATGCCAACAGTCCTCTCCAAAGGAAGGCATTGCTACTGTATTGACCGTGCTTTCATTCGGTCTCCGATTTTGGCTATTTTCCACTACTTTTGGCAGCTTTCATTCTGCTTTTGCTAAGATACCAATTTTCATGCTCTGTGGGAGGGGTATGAAAATCTGCTGTCGGGATTGGAAATCTTTAAATTAGACAAAAGCAAGAAGGCAAACTGGCTGTATATTGTTTTAATACAATTCTCTCCTGTTACAAAATGGGTTGATTTGGTGCTTCATTTTCTGTGCCTTACTGATCTGTGCCTTTTTGTATTTCTTTTAAAAACCTAATTCTGTTCCCCATCATTTTCCATTGACTTTCCTTTTCTGTAAATAGCCTGTGTTTCTCTTTAATTATTTTTTTTTTTAAAGGAGCTTCTTTTGATTCTCTGGTCTGATTGAGTTATGTGATTATCTTTCCAAAGGACTCTGGGAGTTTTCTCTTGTCACTGACAATGCAGCCATTCGAGAGAGAGAGACGACAAGGACCAGGAAAAGTGTTTTGGAGGTGGGTGGGATGGGGGCTGATGCATAACAGTTGTAATACTGCCACACCTTTTCTTTTGTGTATGTGAAATGAGAGGAAAAAAAGCATATTTTGCACTGGCTATTGTACTGTTGTACAGAAAAAAAAGATGCTGATATCTGGAATCTGTGTTCCAGTCAAAATGCAAATAAACTCGTTTGTAAGAAAAATGGCAGTGTTGTGTTGTGGCCAGTGTCCTGGGTTCATCATCATCATTTTTATTAGGAATCGGCTTGCGCCATATCCAATATTACAAGAAGATTATCGGATCATATGAACGGGAAAAGTACTACAGTGGTAAAAACAAATATGACCTTGTCTGCGATCGTATAACTGGAACAACCATTCTAAAACTTAAACAATCTAAAAGTTAGACAATTGATTAACTTAAATAAATGACAATAATTCTACCCTTGTCTTAAAAGAAACATGAGGGTGGGAAGTCTCCGCTCCTGAGATGTAATAATATAATTATACATAGAACTCATCAATTCAATAACTATACTGAGATGACTTTAATTATTAGTTAATGAAGAAATGAACCCAACACATAGTTCCTCCGCTTTGTATGCAAATAAAGCTAACCTAGTTAAAAATTTGTCATGTGGTTAAAAAAGCCAAATGGCTTTCTCCTGCTGGAAAAAAGCAGTTAGTGCAAGAGGGAGGGGAAGAATAAATGTATCCCTAGCTGCAGTATATAGAGGACAATCCAATAAATAACGAGCCCCATATCCTCGATGCTCTCTGGACAGCGTCATTGGGATTGAGGTGTTCTAGTTCTACTGTGGCCTTCTGAGACTGCAGTAGACATCAGGGCAGGTTGGACCCCTCCACAGGTTCCATTTGAGTCTGAGCTGGAGGTATCTTTCCGTGCCCCAAGAAAACTTTGCCAGGATATACAAAGGATCTAGTGGAGAAAATAGTCCTAGGTACTGTTTGTCCATAAGTCCTTGTCCATGAGTATTATTTCTAGAGGATTCTGATTCTTCCGGTTTACAAGACAAAGGGCTGAGTTTCATTTCCCAAACATACACTGACCTTGGCGCATGATTTCTTCATTCTTGTGATACCGCGTGAGACCATCCCAATTTTACTGACTTTCGGGTTTACCACATAGTATTCATACACCACTTACTGCATTGCTGAGGGTAGTGTTTTACTTCTGTCTGTTCATTGTACCGCATTTCTGAGCCAATCCCTGTGTGACTAGCCCACCTCAACACTCCCTGCCTAAACACGGGGTTGTCATATGGGACTGCGCTCAGCCACCATCATGGACTTACCTGGAGGGGAGTTGGGCCAGGGCCCCGAACTGACATAATGGGGGCCAGGACGCCGGGAAGGGTGCTCCCCACCCCAGATGGGCAGCCATGGCAGACAATGACACCGCCATAGCGACCGGTCCTGGTGGCCCCTTCAATCCAGCCGGGAGAAGCAGGCTTTCAAACATGATAGCCCACTTTACACCTGGTTTGGTGGCTGGGTCCCAGCTGTGTTGGCGGCTAGCACTGGCTGTGACTCTCCTGAGTCACAGACTGCTATCCACCAACATGGCTGGGATCTATTCTGGGTGAACATCTGGTGCCCAAGAACTAACGTGGCGGCCAGCAGGGTAAAATGAGTAAACTGGGCCACTGTCGCGTCTGAAAACATCCACAGTTTAAAAAAAAAAAAAAACAGCACCTCCATTCCAGTGCCTCCAATCAGAATGGTGGTTGTATGTTCCGTTTGCCTTGACCAATCTGCAGCTGGATTGCAGATGTGTAAAGGAATCTGCATACCAGCCAAAGAGCGACAAGGAAGTACAAAGGAAAATGGAGCGTAAGAAATGCAGTGTTGTGTCGGTATTACCTCCTCGGGATCTGAAATACGGGGCTACTGTGTCTAACGTAAAGATGACCGAGTTCCTAGGAAATGATGGTGCTGCTTGTATAGAAAACTGCGCTGTACTTTAAGATCCTGGTCATACCAATATCTGATCGTATACCTCTGATGGGATCAATATTGCCCCAATTATTTATTTACTGGTATCCTGTCCTTTCGCGGAGGCTCAAAGCAGGTAAGCACATATAAAAGAATTATTAAAATTTCAATCCATTCTAAATATATTTTAAATATCCTCCCCTTATCCCCACCTGCCAAATACATGGGCAGATTGAAATGTCTTTCATTGCCTCCTGCTAAATGCTCAGGTTCGGACTTTGACAAACTTCCAAGGGAAGGCAGTTACACAGGAGTGGGGCTGCCACCCAGAACGCCCTTCTGTGCATTCCTTGGGCAGAGGGCACTTGTAAGAGGGCATTCCCGACCCACCACAGAGGTGCCATGGAGTTTATGGGGAGAAGGTGGTTTCTTAGGCCTTTTTCCCACAGGCGCACCAACACTGATAAAATGGGTGTTACATTTTATCATACATGTTGCAGGGCTGCAAGTGTGTTCTATAGGTGCTCTGCAACATGTATAATAAAATGTAACACCTTTTTTTTTAATCAATGTTGGAGTGTCTGTGTGAAAAGGGCCTTAGTATATGGGGCCCTGGCCATCTAGGGCTGTGGTCACAGCATAAATAGGCTGAGAAAGCAACGTTTGTGCAAAGGAATCTCGGAAGACGCTGTTAAATTCATTGGTAGGGAACGTTTTCCCTCTCACGGGCCACGATGAAAATCAGTACAAACTCTGTGAACCAGATGGGATTTGAGGGCAGTGGGTTCTCAGAATGGGGGAAGGAAGGGGAGGGGCCAGATCACGAACCCAGTCTTCTATCCATTCCCTCTCCTTGAGTGCCTGGCCTCATCTCAGTCTTCTCTCTTCCCCTGAGTTTGAGTGTTGGAGAGTAGTAGGGACTGGATCCATGGGTCAGATCTGGAATTTGGTTAGGGGGTTAGAGCTGAAAAATAGGTATAGCCATTGGCACTGCAGTACTTGAACCGACCCAGTAATATTACTAACCAGTACCTGATTAGTGCCCGATGGGCTACCCTGTGTTACCAATTTACTGGGGGGGTTTGTCCTGAGTTTTCAATTTCAGGTACCAGTTTTCCAGTGTCCCATCTCATTCCCCCCACCCTCCGAGTTCTGGCACTGATTTGCCAATTGGTAAAGCATCAGTTAGTAACTTGGTAACGATCATACCCAGAATTTTTGGTGAAGCGGGTGATCACCAATTCTGTACTCGGGTATTGAACGGGCACCCAATAAGGGCCATTTGAAAATGTAGGTATTACCCATGCGTAGCAAACGCGCTACCCGTTTTGGCTATAACAGGCCAAATAATAAAAACCTGGAGGCCAGATTTGCTCCTTGGGTCAGTGGTGCCTTACCCCAGGTGAAACTGATCAAGGCAAATGTGCCTCACCCGTGGATTCATGTCAGCTGAAACGGAGTGGAACAGTAGTGCCCCCTTGACCACCCACCAACCCAGTCTGAGCTATTTTGCCCCCCACTCCCAATCTTATCCTGGAAAGACCAAATGGCAACACAAAGGGTGAAATCAAACAAGATGAAGTGGGCCCAAGGAGGAAGTTTGTTCGTGTGCCCACCTCTCAGCCGAGAGAGAGGAAGATTGCTGGAGAGCCCACCTCTGAGCTGGCCAGTTGCACTCATCTGTACTCTATGGTGCTGGTAGACCTGGATGCAGGCAAGGCTGCAGGCAAACCTATTTAACAAGATGCAGACATGCGGGCACCTATTAGCCCGGATTGCCCACAATGTCCATGGACTCTGCTGTGAGTGGCGACTCTGTTTTGACCATGTGGAGGCCACATGGCGGACACTTGGACACCCGATAGGTGGGCACATGGGAATGCACCTGGTGAAGGCTAATGTGGCTAACCTCACATCTCATTTAATTTCGTCCTCAAAGACTTACCTATCCTCCCCTTTCCTAAATCATGCCATCAGTTCCGCAAGAACGAATACCACCACATCCCATGAAATGCCCTGACAAACAAGAACATGCACACGCGCTGGCTGCAGGGAAGTCTTGACCAGCACAATGGAATTAAGGTCAGCCCTGGCATTTTAACTGTACGCTGTGTGGTGGCCATTTTGCACATGCACAGAGGCAGACTGGCTGCCCTCTTCCAAAATGAAGGCAACGCTGCCGGCGCCATTTTAGGAAAGCGACGCACATGGACAGAATCGCCACAGTGGCCATTTTGAGAAAGGGACGCACACGGACAGAACGGCCATGGTGGCCATTTTGGGAAAGGGACGCCCATGGACAAAACCGCCACGGTGGCCATTTTGAGAAAGGGACGCACATGGACAGAACTGCCATGGTGGCCATTTTGGGAAAGGGACGCCCGTGGACAGAACCGCCACGGTGGCCATTTTGCTCATGTGCAGTTCTTTTTTTCCTGATTCTCAGTGAACAAGGTTCCGAGAACGGCGGATTCTCAGCTCGTTCTTGATCGGGAAAATCTCACAGAGTCCAATTCTTGACGAGAATCTCCTGAATATCAAGACCTTGTTTCAGCCTTCAAAACAAGATCTTTTCGAGGGATGGGAATTTCTGTTTCGGATCAAACTGGAAGTACCTGAAAATAGCAATTTCAGATTAATTTGAAATTTTTGGGTTTTTTCGGTTTCGATACTATCGGAACTTTTGCATTGATTGTTTTGTACCGGATTTTTAACATTACTGTTTTTCCCCATTGAAAAAAACGCAATGTTAAAAATCCGGTACAAATATCAATGCAAAAGATCTGATAGTACTGAAACCGAAAAAACCCCCTGAAATTCATGAACACCGAAACCGAAATTTTGCCCAGAGTTCCATCCCTACTATTTTCACTTCGGTTTGAACTCCTGACATTTTTTCACGTGTTACACTCACTCCCAGACCCTCCATATAGGGCCCCTTTTTTCACAGACCAGGCCTGTTTAGGAAAGTTTGTGGTCTCAATACATCCTTGTAGCTTGGGGGAGGGAGGGTTCTACCTTGCATCTCCCCCTTGTCTTGCCCATGTGACTGGCCAAGTCAATTTCTGGAGAGACTTTTCACACAGATGCTAGCTTGTACCCCAATTCCCCCCCTTAAGGCCTGCCTCAAACCCCCAGGCCTTTTTGAGCCAGCCCACCATCTTGAAATCCTTCTCAAAGCAGGGACGTGAGTGGGCTAGAGAAAATTCTGGAAGTGAGTGCTCCCCCGTTCTTCCAGCTTGGGAGTGGGGAAAGGGGCCCAACCCCCATTTTTATACCCATGTGGCCCACAATATTAAGATGAGCAAACCTACCATATCAGCTGGGATGGATCACCAACAAGAACCCAATTATTTCCTTGTGACACGAGACTGAAGCTTAGCCTGGATTGGTTTAATTAAAACACGATTACTTGACCCTTCTTTTTGCTAAATCGGGAGGATTTACAAATAAGCTGAGAGTCAACTTTGAGAAACTTGATTCCTTTGCCAGATGAGCTCAGTAGCAGATTTAAGGAGTGATCTTCTGGGATAGCGTGTGTGCTAGCAGCAGAGATGCAAGTCTTACTGAAGTGAATGGGACCCTGCTCGTGCAAACACCTAGCAAACATACTCTTTCCTCAGAGGCTCACCCTATTGAGAGACATCTGGAAATTCACCAGAATTTAGGGTTTAGGACTGGCCTGAAAATTGAAAAGAGCCTTTCACAAGTGAGAAGGTTAGAATAACTTGGCCAAAGTTTTGGGCTAATCTAATTTAAATCCTCATCAGCAAGCAGACCATTTGGTACTGATTCCCCCCCTCCTGCGAAACAATGTGTTCTTTCAGTTAAGAAGATTACTGTCGGAGGCACGCAAACCGTGAATAATTAGCTCACTTCTTACAAAGTCATTGGTGGGACAGGTCTTACATACTCTACTAATCCCGCCCCCCCCCCCAGTAGATTGAGAGATTAATTGCCTACAAGTGAGGAATGCTGTAGCTTGAGAAGAGCATGGGTAGGCATTGGAGAGAGTGAATATACCGACATTCTCATAATTTTGCAGACGGTCTTTCTGTTTTTAGCAGAGAGCCGTCACTAGCTCATGGCCAGTTTTCAATCAATTTTGTTTTATTGTTTAACAATAAGTCATAACAACATAATGTATCACATACCATAAAAACATTACATTATTACACAAGCCTACCGAAAACAACAAATCTACTTAAAATAACACAGTGCCAAACCACCATTTCCATTAGATAAAATTCCAAAATCTTGTTAGTCCATGACTAACTCAATTATTCACGGTTACTGTTAATAAGACTAACAATTCTCATCATAATAATAAACACATAGTAACACTGAGAGCCACTTAACACAAATATTTCCTCCTACGCCCTAAAACAAAAATAATAACCCAGGATCATCCTAAACCCTAACCCTTTCAGCTCCCTTTTTGGTCCAAACACTACCTCCTACCCAACTTTGTCTTACATGGGCAGCCAGATTTGCAAAAATTGCAACTTCTTTTGTTAAATCAGATGCTACAGAATCTAAACATCATCTGTAGCATTTGTCCACTGAATTCTTCTCCACTAGTTCTAGTAGAAGGGTCAGCACCTTAGTCCTTAGAGGGTTTAACATGGGGCATTCAAAAAGCAAATGATTATTTGTATCTACCGCTTTTAGTACACAAAAGCAGCATACCCTGTCTTCCCATGGGACCCCCTGATAACGGTCCTCTAAGATCGCTGATGGATAGACGCCACAGCGTAGTCTAGTAAACGCCCTTCGAGTACAAAAGTTTGGTCATACCACCAAATACGAGGAGTTCCCAAGGGGAGCTCCCGGAGGGACATAGTCCCTGCCAAACTGTTGAATCTGAAGTTGGGCTGAATCCATCTGGCATTGCTGGTCCTCCAGACGTTGTTTAACTTGATACCATGCAGCCTTAAATCCCACACCAGCCAATCTCTGGGGGGTCAAAACCCAATTTCCTAATTATCTCCTGTACTTGTCCCATCCAAGGATCCAAAAGCCCCCGATCCCTAGTTAACCTTAGCAGGGCTTTATCCTCCAGGGATAGAAAAACGATCCTCAACCAATATCGGATAATCGATTGGAGGGCCAGAAGGCGTATATCATGGCCAATGTGGCAGTGGCCACCGGTGCATTTACACGAGGGGTGCCAACCAACCACGCCCCAGGGCAACTGAATCATCAACTGTGTGCCTATTACGCCACAGCTGCCTGCCCTGGACTCCCCTCACTGCTGTTTCTGCCAGCCAGTGCTAAGCAGGAGTGCTTACTCCCCATGGCAGGGCCCCACACCCATCCACTAGTACTGACTAACAGGGCCCAAGAATAATTTCTCTGGGCCTGGTACAAACGTGTAACATGCCCACCACCACCACCACCATCCTGTCCCATACACACAATCTCAGGAGTCATGAAAGAAAGATTTCTGCTTTATTTCTGAAAAGCTCACTGTTCAGACTGTTGTGTGTGCTGCTCTAACACTGCTTCTGATTGGCTCCAGCAAATCTCACAAGATCTTACAACATCTGGACACCCTATAGATGCAGGGAAATAAGTCTGCATAAACCTCCTCCAGCATCTACAGTTTCACCTCCCTTTCTTTCCCCTGGTAATGGGCTTGCTCCTCTGGGCCCTGGTAAAGTGGAACACCCCCCCCCCACCCCATGCTTGGGCCCGGTTGTGTAAGCACTAAGGGAGTCTGGGGCAGGCAGCTGCGGCATGACAGACAGACAGCTGATGATTCAGCTGCCTTGGGGCCATGGTTGGTGACCACGGACACATCCCCAGAATACAGGATACGGGGGGCAGGAAAAGTGCAGCTGGTTCAGGGCTCCTTCCCCCAGCCAGAGCTGAGCAACAAGCACTGGGCGAGGGGTGAGGAAGGGTACAATCCTGGTCATGGGTGCTCATTTTAAAAATCCACCCAGATAGGGTTGGGTGGGTCCAAAAAATGGTCATGTCCTGGAAAATCCAGACACTATGGTAACCCTAGAACTTCTCCCCACCCCCGTGCTGGGACCACTTGGCTCACTTCTGAGTCCACATGCTGCCAACACTGCTATTCCTGCCCCGTGGGGTGAAAGCGGCAGCGCTGGCAGAGTGTGGAAAATATAAGACAAAAACACGTAAATAAAGGACAATGGACAAACCCTTCAAAAAGCCAGGACTGTCCGGTATCAAAACGGACCAATGGCCACCCTAGATCCTGCCATTGCGCGTTGTCGACAGGTGACCGGGCCTTTGCTGTGGTGGACTCCTCCTCCGTGTGGAATTCACTCCCTCCGGAATGTCCATCTCCGTTCCTCCCTCCCCACCTTTAAAAAGTACCTGAAGTCCTACTTATTCTCCAGAAGCTTTTAAAATCCACGGCCGATTTTCCCTCGCCGTAATCTGTCCTCTGCTTTTACCTTCCCCTTTTAAAAATGCTTTCATTGGATTTGATGTGACTACGGCATCTTATGGTTGTGATTGTTTTAATAGTAACAATGATGATATCATTAATTAATAACAATAAATATTTTTTATTTTGATACCGCTTCCCCCATACCCCACCCCCTAAAATGCTGCTTGGAGTGCTTTGCAACATGATAATAATAAAACAATATAAAAATCCATTTTAGAACACATACCCATTTGAAACTGTTTTAAAGGGGAAGGTTAAAGAGGGAGGAGAAAATGCATCAAGGGGAATTATTGTGACTGATGATTGTGAAGTGATCTGAGTGCCATGCTGCAAGGGGGCACTATAAAAATAAAACATATTAATTATAATAATAATAATAATATAATATCATTGCCAGGTTCTTCTTCTAGAGGCCTAATGATGTAGGCTTCTCTGGCATCTCTGCTGCTTTCTGTCCGTATTTGCATGTCATCTATTGACCGTGCAGTGAATGGGGTCAGACCTAGACAACTGGGCCTCGTGGGAAGAATGTCGCCGTGCTAGAAAGGGTGGGTGTAAATTACATGCCACTCTGGCTTTGAGAATCTCTGTTCAGACAAAGGGTGTGAGCTCATCCTCAGTGCAAGCGAGGAGATGGCTGTGGGGTCATCCCTTAAAGGCATTCAAAATGTCAGGAAGGAGTTGAAAATAGGAAAGGCTGATTTTTATTTTGCCTCCTAAATGGCACAATAACCATGCTGGAGTCGATGTGTGGCCGTGTTCCCCTCTCCCTCCCACACTCTTCCATGCCTAGTGTGTCGAACATAATGTGTCCAACTGTCTGTGTGGTAGTGGGTTCCCCCCCTCCATCACTACACCCTGCCTCCTCTGTCCATGTCTGTATCCTATCATACATTTTGCCAGCTACGATTTGACAACTGTCCAATCCCAGATGCGGAGCAACCTCCCCGGGTGGCCCAGCTCATCCATCCTTCCCTCCCCGCTCCCAAGTTCAATGCTTCCTACCTGGTTCACCCCACCCACCTGGCCTGTCCCATCCTGGACACAGAGCAATCTCCCTGGGCTGCTCCAAGTACCATTTGGTGGGAGGGGGAGGACACTATAAAACTAAAATTATTATTAATAATATTCTCATTCATTAACATAAGAACATAAGTGTCCTTCTGAATCAGACTAATGGTCCATTGAGCCGAGCATCTGTCTCCGACAGCGGCCACTCTCAGTGGCTTCAGAGAAATATCCAACAGCCCATTCCTTGCTGTTCACGCCCCACTCTTGACACTCTGAGATTATGTTCAGCCAACCCACTTGGCTAATGGTCATTAATGAACCTGTCCTCCAAGAACTTTTCCACATTTAAAAAAAACAAACAAAAAAACCCAGCTTCCTACTGGCTGTGACCACATTCCTCTGGCAACAAATTCCACAAGTTAATTGTGCGTTGAGTGAAAAAAAAAAAACAACTTTCTCATTTGTTTTAAATGATTGTAAGCCGCCCCGAGCTGGGTTCAGGATGGGGTGGGGTATAAATTCAACAAAGAAATAAATAAATGCAACAAATATTAAATCTGCTGCCAGTTAGTTTTATGAAGTGTCCCCTAGTTCTAGTACTACTAGAGAGGGTAAATAACAAGTCCCTGTTTACTTGTTTCAAGACGCTCATGATTTTATAAGTCTATGCCTACAACAGCTATTTTTTTGCAACGTAATATTTGTTAGTACCTGCCCTGGTGCTCTGAGAGTCCCATCCTTTCCCCCAGTTAAATTGGGGCAGAATCTTATTTCGGTTCTTCAATATGCAGATGACACTAGTCTTAGATCTCAACCTCAAATTGGCCTCTGAAGGTTATTGGAAGGTTTTGGCGAATTTTGCAGGGCTGAATTTTTTGGAGATTAACTACTTCAAAACTAAAATTTTGGTCTTAGCAAAAAAACCTCGAGGAGCCATAAATGGTCCATAAATGGCCATTCCATTGAGCAAGTGAAGCAGTTTAAATATCTAGGAATAGTTTGCTCAGCCAGGCTCCTGGAAGCTGCATTTTGATGCCATTACTTCCACCTCCAAAAATATTCCGAGCTTTTATTTAGTTTTGCCTGTGGTTAAGGGCTTTAGGGCCAAGGCTGTGATGCAACTTTTATATGGTTCCCAAGTTTGGGGGACGGCGCATTGGGACAGGTTTGACAGGATTCAAAAGAAATTTTTATGCACTATTTTGCATGGCCCTTTAAATACCCCTCTTGTGCTTATGTCAGCAGAAATTGGGGTACCATCAGCTGTGTCTTGAATCAAATTCGCTCTTATTCATTTACGTCAGGATAGCTTTTGCCACTTGGCCCTAAAGATGATAGATCGTGGCTCTCGGAGGGATGGTATTGTTTTCTTGGATTTCCATTGGAATATCTATCTATCCTAGAACATGCCAGAGTCCTAGCTTTAGTTAAACAAAGGCTTCTGGACCAAGAGAGACAGAATCTGATTGCTGCGATTGGTCCTCAAAACATTTCTCCAATTTATAGTTCCTTGGGGCTGGATGCTAAGGGCACTGCTTATAAAAAGGGATCTCGCAGTATGGAAATTTAGACATGCTTTTAATTTAGGAAGGTTTAACTTACTTCCCATGGCTGTCACCGGGGGCAGGTTGAAAGGTATCCCATTTGTTCAGAGGCTTATGTTGCTGTCCCAAAAAGAAAATGGAAAGGTTATCATGTGGTATTTGATTGTTTATTATATGAAGTCCCCCGTTTTATGGTTTTGAATCAAATAATACTGCAGATGCCCCTTTTCAGTCAAAAGGAGGCTTTAATTTTTCTTTTACGAGGACATGATTCTTTTATTACTTTCTTTGCAAATGGATACGTTCCTGTCATTAGTTTTAAAAATCGGAGAGCTTCAGTAGTTCTCAAGCCATTTATTCGTGTTTTAACTATTGTAAATTTAACTATGTATTGATTTTCTCTTTATATTGTGAAGAGACCATTGGCTAGGACAATAAACGAATGAACATACAAAGCTTTCCTAACTAGGTTTCTCTTTCTCTGGAGAAGTTCTTAGCAGAAGCAAAACCAGACCTGGGCGCTGTGCAGTGAGGGCAAAGGTTACCCCCTTTGATTCGTGAGGATCATGAATTAGCAGGAAAATGAGGCTAGGAGGAGCCAGACAGGACTGGATCCCAACAAGCGAGGAGCACTGGCATTGATTGATTAAATTCATTTATTAAACTGTATATTCCCCGAAGGTTCAGGCGGTTTACAAAAACAAAAGCATGCACAAAATAATTAGTAAAAATGCAAAGCAATAGACCCCCTAAACTTCCCTACTCTCACCCCCCCCCCCCAAGCCCACCCAACCCGTATCCCCATCTGCTTCCAGAAAATGCCCAAGCTCAGACTCAGAGGTCGACCTTTGGGGGAAGGAGGTTCCATAGTACTGGGGCAGCCACCGAAAACGCCTCCCTGCGGACCCTTGTCGTGCGGACAAAATTGACCAGCGGTACCCACAAGAGAGTGCTCCCAGCCAACCCCAGGGGTTGTAGTGGAGCATGGCAGGAGAGGCCTGGGGGTGCGTTGTAGGCAGCGTCTAATCTTTCCAAGCTAACCCAATGAAATCTCTTGGTTGGCCCGTTCCAGGAAGTCCATGCTGCACTCCAGCTGCTAATGATTAATCTTGATGGGAAAGGTACCTTGCTCGCAACACGAGGAACGGTGTGTCACGCTGTCCTATAGAAAGGGGCGGCGGGGGGCACGAAGTCCGCTTGCGCTTGGCTCAGGTTAGCAAGGGATTTGTCGAGTTGAGTTACGGTCGCTGAAGAGATGGGAGATGCTTTGCTCAGGAATTAAAAATGGTTTCTTAGGTCCTGCTTCTGCGCCATTGGAATCAATGGGAGTGTTGCCACCAGTGTCGGTGGACGCCTCGTACCAAGGCTGTGGTGGGGGCCGACTGCCTTCCCAGATCCAGCCAACAGCCCCCTGCACAGCAACCCCCTTCAGCCACACCCTGTGGTGGGCCCAGGCTCATGTTCCAACTATGGACCCCCCCTCCCCAAAAGGGAAAGGGGTGAGGTCTTCTCAACTGTCGGCCTCTCAAGGGGGCTCTGGCTAGCCTTGACCTCCCCACCCAGAAAGATTGTGGTACTGCCCTGGCTCAGGTTCCAGCTGTGGACCCCCATGCAAGGGGTTAGGTCTTCCTAAGTGGCACCCTCTCAAGGGGGCTCCTGGTCAACCTTGACCTCCCCCCAGAAAGATTGTGGTGCTGCTTACTAATCTTATCCTCCATTAACATAAGAAATGTCATCCTTGGTCAGAACAATGGTCCATGGAGCGCAGCATCCTGTCTCCCAGGGAGCCCCCTGGAGTGGCCAGGAAGGAAGTTTCAAGAGTGGGTGGGGCCAGAACTCCACTTCATCCCACTCTGAAAACTGTCTTCTTGGCAGGACTCTTTACAAGGAGCCTGAGCACCGCTAGGAAGTTTTCAGAGTGGGTGGGGGCAGAGGGCTGGCCGTGTTCACTCTGAAAATTTCCTAGCAGCACTCAGGCTACTCTCAAAAGGCCCCCCTAGAGTCCAGAATCCGGGCTCAGCTGAGCCCCCTTGCTCCATGGTAGCTATGCCCGCCTTCTACTTGTGCCTTTGTTTTTTCGTTCCTATGTTTTAGTACTTTGTAGATGGCTGTTTTTAAATGACCCCTCTATACCTTCCGAAGTCATTCTTACCTGACTTGTCGGAATGACATCATGATCATCATCAGTCGGGTTTCTGTGGCTAAATGACCACGGTTGTGACGTTCTATTAGAGTATTAAGTTCCTGGATGTAAAGGAAAGTTCCCGGATATCTAAAAGATTAGAGCGTTCTACCTTGAAAAAGTGTTTTACAAAAAAGTTTTAAAACCCAGAAGCAAGCCATAAGTGTCACAATTTGGAAACATTTCAGTTAGAGCCAATGTGGTGTAATGACTATGTGCGCAGTACTTGGATTGGGCAGTGGGGGGAGCCAGGTTCAAGTCTCGTTTTAGCTGCCCAGAAATTCGCTGGGTGACCTTGGGCCAGTCCCAATCTTCTCTCAGCCTAACCTACCTCACAGGGTTGTTGTGAGGATCAAAAGCCATGTTCATTTGTTAGATGTGAAGCGCTCCAAGTGCTATGGCAGTGGGGTGCTATATAAAAATAAATTTTATTATCCAGACAATCACCTTCAAAATGACATCAAAACCCCAAGAATGTTCTAAATGTATAATTTAAAAACAGCCTGCATTACTCTTTCCTGAACTCGGTCTTATTTTTTTCAGCCCAGTTCTCTTGTTTATCAAGTGCACTGTAGGTTTTAAGCAGAATTGCATTACCCTGCAAGTCCGGCTGCCCTACCCATCGCTTGCATCATTGAAGGAGAAGGGAAGGTCCATCAGTCACTATTTTAAAACAAACGTTGGGTGGATCCACTCCCTTTAAGTTCTTCCCACACTGAGCATGGAATGAGCATAGCTGGAGAATGCTTCATTCTAACTCGGACAGCTTGTTTAGGGCATCTAGTCATCCGTCAGGGCTCTGTCTCCTTGCACCTTATCTGAACACACGCGCATGTCAACGGGGAAATATACGGCCAGGGCAGATGGCAGGGGTCATAGCACGGTGACAGATGTGGAAATATCATCAGGTTTGCTGTCTGAGCTAGCCCTGCCTCTCTCTTGCATGCTGAGAAAGGGCCCGAAAGCTCACCAACAAAAGTGAATGAATATTAATATGAATGAGTATTATGAATAATAATGTTTGTTTCCGTAGTGCCCCCGATGCCAAAATGGTGCTCAGAGTGCTTCAAAACAATAATAATAAAATTCATTTAAAACACAGATCCATTTATAAAAGGGGAAGGTAAAAAGAGAAACTAGCAGTGGGTCCTCAAAGCACCTGGAGAACAAATAAGTCTTCAGGGGTTTTTTCAAGGCACGGAGATGAACACCTGGCGGGAGCAAGTTCTACACTGCGGGGCCTGCCGCAGCAAAGGCCCGATTACCCGCCGATGTAAGGTGCGATGGCAGGATCCCCAAACAGTGGGTGGTTTCTGAGTGCAGATAACCGTCGGGGTGAGGCTCCAGGAGCAGCTCTTGAATACAGCTAGGGCCTGTACTGTTCAGCGTTCTAAACACCACCAGCACAATCTTAAATTCAGTCCATTACTCTACAGCAGGGCTGCCCAAAGTACAACCCGAGGGTCGCAGGCAGCCCGCAAGGACCTTTCCTGTGTCCTGACTCTCCCTGGCTGCTATTGGCTTTCACCTGCTAGTGACAGAGTCTTATAGTGTGTGGACAGAGCTAAGGTGAGTGTCTTTTGATCCAGTGACCTAGAGTTCCATTCCCACTGAGATGGTGGTGGGAGGGTTTGAAAAAATGACCGTGTCCAGACTAAAGTATGATAATTGTATGTATCCCAATAGGTTTTGGAGACTGAAAAAATGTTTCCCTCTTATATTTTGACACCTGTAAATAATTACCCCATCACGTGCACCAGTCTCCATGCACTAACACAGTATTCCAGGACTTTCGTTGCAAACATTGCATCATAATGATTATATGGTTTAGGGGGAAATACCCAAACAAGTCACATTTTTCTAACAGAATATCTTCCAGAAACATTTTCTACAGAGTGGCCAACCCCAGAAGATCAAAAATGAGGGGTTTGGCTCAGATCATGAGTTTTAAAATATTCGATTGGGGGGACTTTTTTCTCATCCGATTTGTGAGCCTTCTTTTCAGGCATTTTTTCTCAAGTACAAGGGTTAGAAACATAAAATTTAGTCTGGAAAATTATTTATTCAGATTTTTAACCTGCTCTCCATTAAAATGGCTCTCCAAACCCCATCCCTGCCTGCTAAATGCATGGCCAAATAAATAGGCCGTACTCTGGCAAATGCTGAGGCTTTGGTGAACCTTCAGGGGAAAAGAGTTGTGGAGCAGCCACCAAGAATGTCTGTGTGCACCCTTGCCGTACAGACGTGGGACAGTGATGGAGCTTGCAAGAAGGTGTCCCCAGCTGATCATAGGGATCGACTTGGGAAAGGAGGTGACCTTTTAGATATGTATGGCCTTCAGCTGAAATACAGACTGAGATGATTCTCCTGGTTCTATGAAGAGCTGAAATGGATATCCATTGTGAATACTGAATTCGATTTAATTCAGTCACTTCAAATCCATTTTAGGGATGTGGATATGAAGCATGATCCACTTTCTGCTTCATTTCAGGATTTGATTATTCATTTCGCATAGTTCATCTTTGATATTTCAGTAACTCTGCCTCTTTGTTTACCTTGTTCACTTTGGCAATTCTGTTTAGCATGATTGTGCAAGTGCTCTTGAACTAATTCTCTATTCTGTTGCACTTACTGTGCAATAGCATCATTGATCAACAGTCTAGTGCTCTGTCGAAGTAATCAAAGTACAATAAGGAACCAAATAAAGGATGTTTCTGAAACTAAACATCTGACTTAGCGAAGATGCAAATTTTGCATAACTTATGAAGATTTATTTGGATGTTTGCTTAATTGAATATGTGAATAATCTTAGTGAATATAAAACAGGGGTGGGGAAACTTTTCCCTCTCAAGGGCCACTTTGAAAATTAGTGCAAGCTCTGAGAAGTTGGGGAGGGGGGAAGGGGTGCTTAAGGAGTGTGTTTAGGAAGAGGAGAGTCCAGATGATGAATCTTTGCCATGGATCCGCCCCCTGTCCTTGTGTACATGCCCTCATCTCTGCTTCCTTACCCTGAGCTTAGTGTCTCAGTGCTTGGGCTTAATTTGGGGGTTGGAGGGAAAGGCTTGCCAGGGCACAGGCTTGGCAATTAAATTCGAGGGCGGCTAAATCCCAAGAAAAGTTCCCAGTAGAAGTGTGAACTCTGGAACATGAAAGCACCCCAAAACGCTGATATGGGTGATTCCAGAATTGGAAACACAGGCTAGAAAAAACTTGGAAAGCTTATTTGTCTTTCATGAATGACTTCCCTTCCCCACTCTCTGTGCTGATAGTCTGGTCATCATCTAGATTAAATCACACGAACTCCTGTTTTATACTCGGCTGTAGCTAGGTGGGGCAGAAGGCGTCAGTGGTTGGGTTAATAGATGGAGACCAAGGTTTAGTTCCTTGCTCTGACAGGTTCTGAAATGGGGTGTGTGGCTTGTGGGACTGACCTGGGCCAGGGCCATTTTTTCCTTTTTTCCTTTTCCATTTTTTCCTTTTTTGTTGTTGCAAATTAAGCACTGCTTGGGGGTAGGAACTGGATCCAGGGACCAGAGCCAGGAACTGGAACGAACTCATATGAAAAACTAGCCAGCAGCTACACTTGGGTCCTGGGCCTAAGGTTCCCCACCTCTGATCTAAAATTCGTTCTAGTTTTAGGAAAACCCCTAAGCTTGTAAGACTCCTGCTAAAATCATGAGAATTGTCAATCCTGTGTCTCTTACTCTCAGGCTGTTCTTTTGGGGAGCTTGAATTTGGGGAGATGACGCCCCTTGGAAAAAGTTTGTGTAACTTGCAATTAGGCCTGTAGCGGAATATCGCAGCGGTAGCTATTTCCGGCGGAAACAGTGTTTCTGCAATAAGTGGAATGGCATGGCAGAGGCTTTCATTCCGCTAGTTTCATTCCGCGGTTCCGCTTATTTAATTCCGCTACTTAGTGGAATCATGGAAACATTACATTTTCGCTACTTCCGCAATTCCGCCAGCGCCACAAAATAGCGGAATAGCGGTTTTCCGCAATTTCGGCAATTTTTCCGCAATTTTTCCGCAATTCCGCGATTTGCAGAATTCCGGCGGAATTAGCAGAATGTCCGCAGAAAAGTCACGGTGTGGCGCGGGCAATTCCAATAGTGGAACGGAATCGTGGCGCGGTAACAGCTGCTGCCGCATCAGCCCTACTTGTAATTGCCCCCCCAGAGGTGTAACTATAATAGGTTCAGCTGCACCCAGGGCTCAGGAGCCTGCCCCCCCCCCACAAGCATGAGAGCATATGGCCACAGGAGTGAGAGCCCTGGCAGGGGGCCCATTCTATCTTGACCAGGGCCCCTTCCCACCTAGCCACACCCTTCTCGAAGCCAATGTTTCCTCATCTCTTCTCCCCGTGTGCAATACAACAGATCCCCCCCCATCCGCCCCCCGCAAGATCTAATTTAATTCATTGTTCACCTGAGGAACTAGAGGGTAAGAGAGCAAGGTAGAACATCAATAGCCTAAGGTACGTTTTTGACTTGTTGAGTGATTTCTCTCGTACATCGTGTTCTTGTTGCTTTCCAAACATAAACTTTGCAGCTTCTTAAAATGCTGCCGACCTAGTGACTCGACCTGGGTCTTTGACATATTTCATTTGTGACTTTAACAAGCCCAGGCCGCGGAAGGGAATATTTTTGGACAGGGTGGGTGCGAGGTCCTTAGTGCCCCGAGCCACGGAAGTGCTGTAAAAAGCACAAGCAGCACAGCAGCATTGCTGGTGAACTTTAGACAAACGGGTTAGTCTCGCTCTTCCTGCTCTGGGCCACCCCTTTTGGCCCTCCAAAATAAACTGCTTATTGGCTGCCTTCTTGACAAGCACATCACTTTAGCTGCCTGTCCTGAGGACTCACCTGACCCCCTGTTATCATAGGGTCTGAATGCCTCGCATCACAGTCCTGAAGGCATGCACCCTGCCAACGTTCCTGTGGGGGAGAGAGGAGCATGGGTGTAGAAGAGACATGGGGCACGCACCTTCAGTGAGTTTGGGGGTGCTGTCCCTTTTTGTTTCAGCCTCCCACTGGATCTCTTCACCCAAGCCTTGAAAGAGTGATGAGGTCAGGGGAAGGGAAGTGAGGATGAAGGCATGGGTTAGGGGATGGTTCCATTGCTAATTATTATTTATTTATATGGTGCAAGCAATGTGCCCGGTGCTTTACAGTCATCTGTTATAGACAGATCCCTGCCCCAATGGGGTTACAATCTAAGAGAGACAAGGGAGGGAAGACAAAAAGTTGCAGGGACGCATGCTTAGCTTAGTTGGAGGGGAGAAGAGGACCCTGAGAAAAATCAGGGAGGAGACAGAGGTGCCTCTAAGGGTGTTTTCAGCCGAGACAATAGCCCGCTGGAGTCTGCATTCGGGTCCGTACAGCCCCTACTCACATTTGTTTGCACGAGAGCTAATAAATGGGCGGCCCCTGCTCGAATTTCATGGGCTGGCGGTAGCTCCACTCAGTGCTGCTTTCCCTGTTCCCCAGCCCTGGCTCTGATGGAAAGGGAGTGTGTGTCACAACCAGAGAAGGCCTCTTCCCTGGCCGTGACCCCCCTTTCCATAAAAACCCTTGCATGCTCTCTCAACTGTGAGGCAGCTGCAAGAGGAGAGCGTACGGGTGCAGGAAGGGCCTTTTCCAGAGATCTGCACCTGCACTCCTCTCTCTGTTTGAGAAAGGAACCGAGGGGAGAGCAGGAGCCCTGTGGATGCTCTGGAACAGCCTCGCCCCTCCCTCCCTTTCCCAAACGGACAGAGGAGTGCGGGGCGCAGATCCTCTGGAGAAGGCCCTTCCTGCATCCCCTGCCTCGCTCTCTCCTCTCGCAGCCTCCTGCCGGCCGTGAGAGCACAATCATCACTCTCTCTCCTCTCGCCGCCTCCTGCCGGATGAGAGAGCGCAATCATCACTCTCTCTCCTCTCGCCGCCTCCTGCCGGCCGAGAGAGCGCAATCATCACGCTCTCTCCTCTCGCGGCCTCCTGCCGGCCGAGAGAGCACAATCATCACGCTCTCTCCTCTCGCGGCCTCCTGCCGGCCGTGAGAGCGCAATCATCACTCTCTCTCCTCTCGCGGCCTCCTGCCGGCCNCTTCTCTCAGCCTAACCTACCTCACAGGGTTGTTGTGAGGATCAAAAGCCATGTTCATTTGTTAGATGTGAAGCGCTCCAAGTGCTATGGCAGTGGGGTGCTATATAAAAATAAATTTTATTATCCAGACAATCACCTTCAAAATGACATCAAAACCCCAAGAATGTTCTAAATGTATAATTTAAAAACAGCCTGCATTACTCTTTCCTGAACTCGGTCTTATTTTTTTCAGCCCAGTTCTCTGGTTTATCAAGTGCACTGTAGGTTTTAAGCAGAATTGCATTACCCTGCAAGTCCGGCTGCCCTACCCATCGCTTGCATCATTGAAGGAGAAGGGAAGGTCCATCAGTCACTATTTTAAAACAAACGTTGGGTGGATCCACTCCCTTTAAGTTCTTCCCACACTGAGCATGGAATGAGCATAGCTGGAGAATGCTTCATTCTAACTCGGACAGCTTGTTTAGGGCATCTAGTCATCCGTCAGGGCTCTGTCTCCTTGCACCTTATCTGAACACACGCGCATGTCAACGGGGAAATATACGGCCAGGGCAGATGGCAGGGGTCATAGCACGGTGACAGATGTGGAAATATCATCAGGTTTGCTGTCTGAGCTAGCCCTGCCTCTCTCTTGCATGCTGAGAAAGGGCCCGAAAGCTCACCAACAAAAGTGAATGAATATTAATATGAATGAGTATTATGAATAATAATGTTTGTTTCCGTAGTGCCCCCGATGCCAAAATGGTGCTCAGAGTGCTTCAAAACAATAATAATAAAATTCATTTAAAACACAGATCCATTTATAAAAGGGGAAGGTAAAAAGAGAAACTAGCAGTGGGTCCTCAAAGCACCTGGAGAACAAATAAGTCTTCAGGGGTTTTTTCAAGGCACGGAGATGAACACCTGGCGGGAGCAAGTTCTACACTGCGGGGCCTGCCGCAGCAAAGGCCCGATTACCCGCCGATGTAAGGTGCGATGGCAGGATCCCCAAACAGTGGGTGGTTTCTGAGTGCAGATAACCGTCGGGGTGAGGCTCCAGGAGCAGCTCTTGAATACAGCTAGGGCCTGTACTGTTCAGCGTTCTAAACACCACCAGCACAATCTTAAATTCAGTCCATTACTCTACAGCAGGGCTGCCCAAAGTACAACCCGAGGGTCGCAGGCAGCCCGCAAGGACCTTTCCTGTGTCCTGACTCTCCCTGGCTGCTATTGGCTTTCACCTGCTAGTGACAGAGTCTTATAGCTGTCTCTTATACACATCTAGATGTGTATAAGAGACAGGGCCTACAGAGATTGTACTAATTTCCATGTCGGTCCATGGGCTGGCACAGAGTTCCCCTCCCTTGTTCTCTGGCTTCTGTTCTTTGGGAGACCAGATGATTATATCAGTTTTGGCCTCAACATGTATTTCTTCATGTGATTTCCTCCCCCCCGCCTTCCCTCCCACTGCTTCCCATTTTGACATGCCTCTATTGTGGCTTTAATGGATGATTTGACAGCTCACAGGTCGATAAAGGTATGCCAGTGCGCGGAGACTTTTAATTCCCACACATTCAGAGCATTCCTCTTTTTTCCCTAGCTCTCACAGAATGCAGCCTTCATCTTCAAGAACAATGTCAGGAAGAAGGGAAGGAAGTGTTCCGATTGATTTAAGATCAACTAGGTTAATTACCATCATGGCACCGACTGGAGTGATATGTTCACTTCTCGAAAAGGCATTCAATTTAGCGGCACTTGGGAAAGTCCTAAAATACTGGGGACCAAAGGCCTAATAGGGTTGCTACCTGTTTGGTTTTCACTTGGGCTCAGAGATGTAACTAGCCTAAGGCCGATGGGGCGGTGACCACAGGTACCTTTACATGAAGGGCGCTAAACAACTATGTCCCAGGGTAGCGGAATCATCAGCTGTGTGTTTGTTGCACTGCAGCTGCCTGCCCACACTCCTTTAGTGCTTAGCCAGTCCTAATGGGTGAGTGTGGGGCCTTCCCATGGGGGCTGTCTCTTATACACATCTAGATGTGTATAAGAGACAGGTGCTGGGGGTGCCTGCCCCAGACTCCTTTAGTGCTTAGCCAGTCCTAATGGGTGAGTGTGGGGCCTTCCCATGGGGGCAGAGCCCTCCCCACCATTAGGTCTAGCTAAGCCTTCCTGGTTTGTGCCTGTCTCTTATACACATCTAGATGTGTATAAGATCATGATCATCATCAGTCGGGTTTCTGTGGCTAAATGACCACGGTTGTGACGTTCTATTAGAGTATTAAGTTCCTGGATGTAAAGGAAAGTTCCCGGATATCTAAAAGATTAGAGCGTTCTACCTTGAAAAAGTGTTTTACAAAAAAGTTTTAAAACCCAGAAGCAAGCCATAAGTGTCACAATTTGGAAACATTTCAGTTAGAGCCAATGTGGTGTAATGACTATGTGCGCAGTACTTGGATTGGGCAGTGGGGGGAGCCAGGTTCAAGTCTCGTTTTAGCTGCCCAGAAATTCGCTGGGTGACCTTGGGCCAGTCCCAATCTTCTCTCAGCCTAACCTACCTCACAGGGTTGTTGTGAGGATCAAAAGCCATGTTCATTTGTTAGATGTGAAGCGCTCCAAGTGCTATGGCAGTGGGGTGCTATATAAAAATAAATTTTATTATCCAGACAATCACCTTCAAAATGACATCAAAACCCCAAGAATGTTCTAAATGTATAATTTAAAAACAGCCTGCATTACTCTTTCCTGAACTCGGTCTTATTTTTTTCAGCCCAGTTCTCTGGTTTATCAAGTGCACTGTAGGTTTTAAGCAGAATTGCATTACCCTGCAAGTCCGGCTGCCCTACCCATCGCTTGCATCATTGAAGGAGAAGGGAAGGTCCATCAGTCACTATTTTAAAACAAACGTTGGGTGGATCCACTCCCTTTAAGTTCTTCCCACACTGAGCATGGAATGAGCATAGCTGGAGAATGCTTCATTCTAACTCGGACAGCTTGTTTAGGGCATCTAGTCATCCGTCAGGGCTCTGTCTCCTTGCACCTTATCTGAACACACGCGCATGTCAACGGGGAAATATACGGCCAGGGCAGATGGCAGGGGTCATAGCACGGTGACAGATGTGGAAATATCATCAGGTTTGCTGTCTGAGCTAGCCCTGCCTCTCTCTTGCATGCTGAGAAAGGGCCCGAAAGCTCACCAACAAAAGTGAATGAATATTAATATGAATGAGTATTATGAATAATAATGTTTGTTTCCGTAGTGCCCCCGATGCCAAAATGGTGCTCAGAGTGCTTCAAAACAATAATAATAAAATTCATTTAAAACACAGATCCATTTATAAAAGGGGAAGGTAAAAAGAGAAACTAGCAGTGGGTCCTCAAAGCACCTGGAGAACAAATAAGTCTTCAGGGGTTTTTTCAAGGCACGGAGATGAACACCTGGCGGGAGCAAGTTCTACACTGCGGGGCCTGCCGCAGCAAAGGCCCGATTACCCGCCGATGTAAGGTGCGATGGCAGGATCCCCAAACAGTGGGTGGTTTCTGAGTGCAGATAACCGTCGGGGTGAGGCTCCAGGAGCAGCTCTTGAATACAGCTAGGGCCTGTACTGTTCAGCGTTCTAAACACCACCAGCACAATCTTA
This sequence comes from Sphenodon punctatus, assembly GCA_003113815.1. NCBI lineage: Eukaryota > Metazoa > Chordata > Lepidosauria > Sphenodontia > Sphenodontidae > Sphenodon > Sphenodon punctatus. The sequence goes on from QEPC01004922.1 coordinate 9,895,933, forward strand.
AATTCAGTCCATTACTCTACAGCAGGGCTGCCCAAAGTACAACCCGAGGGTCGCAGGCAGCCCGCAAGGACCTTTCCTGTGTCCTGACTCTCCCTGGCTGCTATTGGCTTTCACCTGCTAGTGACAGAGTCTTATAGTGTGTGGACAGAGCTAAGGTGAGTGTCTTTTGATCCAGTGACCTAGAGTTCCATTCCCACTGAGATGGTGGTGGGAGGGTTTGAAAACATGACCGTGTCCAGACTAAAGTATGATAATTGTATGTATCCCAATAGGTTTTGGAGACTGAAAAAATGTTTCCCTCTTATATTTTGACACCTGTAAATAATTACCCCATCACGTGCACCAGTCTCCATGCACTAACACAGTATTCCAGGACTTTCGTTGCAAACATTGCATCATAATGATTATATGGTTTGGGGGGAAATACCCAAACAAGTCACATTTTTCTAACAGAATATCTTCCAGAAACATTTTCTACAGAGTGGCCAACCCCAGAAGATCAAAAATGAGGGGTTTGGCTCAGATCATGAGTTTTAAAATATTCGATTGGGGGGACTTTTTTCTCATCCGATTTGTGAGNTGGCAGGGTGTCTGTACCAATTTAAGATATCAACTGACCTATTTTGTCTCCGACACATCTCTTGCGTTTAGGACCAATGTGGAAACTGTACTTTTTCCAGACTTAAAATGTAGATATCCGGATTTGTGGCAGTGCTAGAGATGAACCTGAGCCACACAGCATCATGTGTTGGAGGTGGTTACAATCCTAAACTTGGTCTGAATTTTAGAAATGCAGACTTGGCAACTCCTGTAATTTTGTTAAATCAAGTCTTGGGGCTTTAGAGGTATCTTGAATGCTGCAATTGCCAGACTAGATCAAATGGTCTTGTGTACATTCTGAAATTATTTTTGTTCAAAGAAGTGCTTGTCTTCCAAAGAAAAACAAAGATCTTGGTTCATGACTGGGCAGCTCTTTGGAAGCCTTTATGATATCTTATACAACGGGGTCTTTAGAGGTTTTCATAGTTCCATTTTCTTTGCTGTTCCATATTTTCCTCCTTCTGCTTTTTCTCCTTGGAACAAGTTGCACCATATTCATCTTGTGTCAGAAGGGAGGATTAACTATTAGTCATGGCGGTCAAGGCTGCTTTTTCTCTCACTGTCATTTCATCAGAACTCTTTGTAAACAGGAACTTCCAAATATCATAGCCACAGTAGTTGGGTAAGTGGAAGAACAATCTGCCCCACCCCCCTGTTCATTATTAATGACTTTGCATTGACAAAAGCTTTCCCACACAATAATACAGCTCTCCTATCCGTCTTATACCAAGGTGCAGAGAGGAGATGGCCAGTTTTTTAAACATTTGCCTTGGTGCAAAAAGTTAAAAGAATGCCTATTTTTGTCCTTTGTTCCACCCATCTATTACCCTGGTGATGGCAGGGCTGCTGCGTTGGCATAACTGAAGTCAATACAGTTTGCTCCTTTGTTCTGTTCATAGCTTCCCTTATCCCTTACATGGCAGAGGGCACTTTTAGATGAGCGGGTCGCCGTGGCGCGACCAGCTCGAGCGATTTTTCAAAATCCTGCAAGGAGGGATTACACAAGACAGAAGTACAGGATCGCGAGCATTGAAGGTGGTCGCTCATTGTCTGCCGACCGTGAATTAAATACCTAGATTGTAAGGTATTGAATTAGCCGTCGACAAACAATGCATGACTGCCTTCAATGTGTGTAATCCCGTATTTCCGACTAGTGTAATCCCGCCTTGCGGGATTTTGAAAAATCACGCGAGTAGGTCGCACCACAGCGACCTGCTCATCTAAAAGCACAAGATTTCTCAAGAATGAGAAACCTGGTCTGGAGACAAACTGAGAACCTCTTGATGCCTGACAAAATTCTCAGGCCTGTCTGTCTGTCTGTAATTAAGAAATTCATCGTGCATGCACAAAATGGCCACCACCCTTAACCAAAATGGCAGCAGTAGCTTCACTGCCATTTGGGTTAAGGGTGGTAGCCATTTTGCACATGCTTTAAAGACTAACTTTGGGTGATTTCAGACATTACAGCCTCCCTTTTACCACAGGAGGAGGGCCCGTAACATCTGAAGGGGTTCCCGCCAGAAGTTCACCCCAGTGAACCTCTGGTGGGAATCCGATTAACCGTGGTTCCGGAGGGGAGGTTGGCCTCCCTGTCACGGGTTGGAGGTCCACACCCCCACTTTACCGGGTTTGTTTGACTCAGTTTCCCTCGCGCACAGCCCACTTGAACCAGTTTTTCTCTCTGGCCAGTTCAAGCCTGCCGCAGGGACAACCCCTTTGTCACTCAAGGGCCTGATCTTTCCCGTTTACAGACTCTTTAATCTCTGGGTTTGCAAGAGCTTGAGAACTCTTGTTGCTCACTTGTGTTCCAATGTTAGACACAGACACTTCTTCATAAAGATAAGAAGTAAGTTTATTGATTACATAAGCAAGATAGTTGATACAGAGTGGTTACTAGAAACCAAAGGTAAATATAACGCATTCCTAACCTATACTGGTTGAGTTCCTAAATAAGCATCTTACCCTACAAAGGTCCATAAGTTCCTCTCAGTCCTTGATGTAAGCGACTGGGCCTTCTGCCTTAGAGTTGCTAGAGAGCAAAGTCCTGTCTCTCAGTTCATGGTTTCCAGCCTTGCTGGCTGCAAGATGGTGAGTGAGTTCCTGATAGTCCCTGCCCCCTCTGGGGTACAACTCCTTATATCCCCAGGAGGAAACTCCTCGTATCTTCTCGAGGCTTCTAGAATTCCCTTTGTTCTCTTTATCAGCTTTCTCTGTCTCTTGCACGTAGGCCATGACTGCCAGCATTAGCATATAAATGTCCCTGGCCACCCGTCTGGGCCAGGGTTCCCAAATACACATTCTTTGTATCTCTTTGCATTTCCTGGAACTTGATCACGAGTCACAGCTCTGATTTGTGTTTTACAGTTCTCAATTGTAACATTACATACATGTGGAACCTTTTGCTTTACATATTTACCAGACTTGTAGTCTACATGTAGGCCCGTGTTACACCTGTGTGACCCTATGTTCCTCCGTGACACTTCCCTCTGGAATCGTGGTTAGCGCAACCACGATCCGGGATCGGTGGCAGGTAATGTCTGTTACCTGCCGCCGACCCGGATCACAGCCCACACCATGCTGTGGGATCAGATGCAGCGGCTGAATTGGCAGCTGCGCTTGCCCGTCTCCCGGAGGGCGGGCGGCCGGGGGAGCACGGGGGGTGGGGCTGTGCTGCCACACGTTCTGCCGTGCAGCCCCGTTCCCTCCCCGATCCCCTGTAGGAATCAGGCCAGCACGTCTAAAGGACAGCCGGTCTGATTCCTGTCCAGGATGTGAAACAAATTCCAGACCATGATAAAAGGGAGGCCGGCACGTCTGAAATCACCCTTTAAGAAAGTCTGCCTCAAAACTTTGTTGTTGTTGTTGTTGCTGTCATAGATCTATAGACTAACATGGCTACTCTTCTGGAATTTGTACCTATGAAAGTCACACAAACAGTGTCTGCTAATTTATGCTTGGTGGCACCACACGCTCCCCACACCAGCCCAGAGGGGATATTAAACTAGCCAGACAACGGGGCCTCAGACTGATCAACACTCTTTGGATTTTGAACAGCTTTAATGTCTAGTTAAAATTGTAGTCCAGCCTTTTGGAAAAAGAAAGCCATTGCTGAAACGTGCGAAGAGCTGAAACTTGTTCTTGTGTATCTCAAATCTTGTAGAGGACTGGAGTCTCGGTGAGATTTTTGAGGCTGAGAGTGAGCTGAGGTTTGGCCGTTTGACATCGTTCTCAGGAGATGCTCGAAAAAAATTAAAAACCGCTCCGTGCGTGTGCAAAATGGTCACCGCGGCCCTTCACCGCATACGCTGCCCTTTTCCAAGATGGTGTGGGATGCAGCGGTGCCATTTTGGAAAAGGGCAGCCGGTTCTGTGCATGTGCAGACCAGCTGCCTTTCCCCAAAATGGCATCAACGCGGCCCACACCATCTCGGGAAAGGGCTGTGCATGAGCATGATGGCCCTTTTGCAAATGCACAGAAAGAGCGTTTTATTTCTTACGTTTTTTCAAGAATCTTTCAAGATCTTGACAGTCAGCAGGAGCTTCTCAAAACCTCTGCGCCGGTTCTCGATTCCCACGAGATTCTCGCGAGAATCATTTCGATTAGCATGTCAGGCCCTAAGCGTGTGGTAACTTGCCTCCAGGGATACAGTTCCGTGGTTTAAGGACTCCTTCGTACAGCGTTCTTCCCTCTTGCAAAACTTGCCACTTGCTTGGCAATCGGTGCTTGTCTCGTCCTAGAGCTATGAATTCTCACAGCTGGCTCACCCCTTGCATTGGGTTGCTGAGCACAAAGGGGATCCTCAAACAGCCCAGAAAGCGGTAAGGTTTGCATGCCGTACTTAGTGTGTTCGGATGTTATGATGGCCTGCATTTCCGTGCTTTCCGTGGAAAACGCGGGTTATTGTAATGCTGGAGACTGCCACCAGATGTTATCCCGGGCCATGTCCCGGGCAGTATGGACACTTAGCTTGGACTGTGAGTTGGGGAAATCCTGGGGAAAACGGCTTTACGTGGATGTAAAGCATGCCGTAATATGTGTTCGGACGCTTTACATGCCACGGTCCGGGGTGGCAGCAGGGGCTGAGCACCATGGTGGCCATCATTGGCCACCCATCAGCTGAGGGGGAACGGGCACGTCACATACCATGGGGACATGTGGACACCCATTCATGCACCTCTCTGATTCTTCCCCGGCCTGGCTGCCAGCACTGGTCAAGCCACAACCGCTTCCTCAGCCTTGCTCTACACCCCCCACCCCCACCTTCCTGGTTGGCTGCTGGGCTTTATATAAGGCCAGCCAGTCGCCGAAGGAAGCTGAGTGGGTCATTGGTCTATGTCCCGACTTCTCTTCCTGATGCGTCTCTGCTTGCAGGCTGGAGCCCTGGAGGGGGCCTGGTGTCTGCTGAGATGCTTACGCTGCAGCTGCCATGGGGAACCCGCTATGTGACTGCCCGGCGGCGTTTGCCATGGTGCCTGCTCCCCAGCTGTTCAGAAAGCTTGCTACGACGTGGCGTCCACTATGTAGGGTGGCCATACTGCCTCTTTAAAAGGGGACACATGAAAAAAATACAAGTTGCAAGGCTGCATTTTTTCCAGTTATGTATTTTTCATAACTCTCCTCTTTTAAAGGGGAGTGTGGTCATTGGCCATCCTGCTAGTATACCTGCTTGGCCACAGACCGGTGAGTTTGCTCTTCTGCCTTCCCATCGTTGTCTGGTTTGTGTCCTTCCTGTCTTGTCGGTCCTGCCTCATCTGTCCACCTGTCCGACCCCTTGGTCCATGTGCCTGACCCGCTGGCCTCTGATCCTGCACTAACTTACCCACACTGAGACCCTGGGCCCGATCATGCCCCATCTCTCCTGACAGCCCCCCACCCCGCTGAAAACAAGGGCCACTGTGGGGCCCCACAGAAAGAGCAGTCTGGGTCAGTCGCCTTGTGATAAGACCAGCCCTGCTGGGGTGTACTTTCCCTGGGGAAAAAGATTATAAGGTTAAAAAAATGAATCACCTCATGTGAGCACCCCCCGAATAAGCATCTTTCCAATGGCTGAATTTTCACGGCCTTCCAGTATAATTATTATGCAAGTTTCCCGGTCGTCACAGGATCGTTGATGGCAGGAAAAATACTGAATGTCCAATGTAAAGAAATAAGTGGCAGAAAAAGAGGTTAGCAAAAACCTTTGATGTCTTTTCACGAAATGTCAAAACGAGATCCCAGCGCAACATTTCTTTGCATGTCACAAAGGGGAACTAAATCTTTTGCCCCTCCAGCATCTATGATGGGAAGTGTGAAATTGTGATTCCGAAGGGGAAGGAATGCGAGGAGATAAGCGAAATATGGGCACACCATCCTCCACCGTTAAAAGTCAATGGGAATTTTGCCGTTGACTTCAACGATGAAGGATTTACACCCTTTGTGGAGACAAAAAGGTAGGAGAAACCCCAGTTTTCTACCAACCTAGTCAGGAAAGTCCAGCTCTGAAGGGGGGAAAGGCAGACATCTTAATAACAGGGCAGGATGTAACTGGAACAGAACCAGGTTTGCTGTTTTGTGAACTCAGTTTCAGTGAAGCTCTGCTGTTTGGAAATAAGCATTTCAAAATTTGCAGAAATAAGCAAAAATCGATGTATGCAAAATACAAGCAAATTAGCACTGTGGAGCACCCTCCTTCTCTGAGACTGTAGCAACCAGTGTGGTGGGGTGATTAAGAGTGCATTACTTGGACCAGGAGGTATGGGGAGGCCCCTGTTTCAAATCTCATCTTAGCCATGAACTTCACTGGCTGACCTTGGCCCAGTCACAGATTTCTCAGCCTAACCTACCACACAGGATTGTTGTGAGGATTAAGAGTTGAGTTAGTTAATGTTACAGTTAATAAGTTAAATGCAAATTTTGAAATAGTTATTTCTAAACAGCAGAGCTTCACAGAACAGACATCCCCATTTCAGTTGATGAGAGTATACAAGACAAGCCATACATGGATCTGCCTAAGGCAAAACCAGAACTGTAGATGGAGCAGGTGGAGGCTCGATGTATGACACGTGATACACTGGATTAGACCAATGGTCCCGCTAGCCCAATATCCTCTCTCCAACACTGGCCAGCTTTGGTCGCTTTAGAGAAGTGCGTAACAGGTCATAATGGAATGATCAATTTCCTATGCATCGTTCCCAGCCCCCAACAGTCAGAGAGGTCAGGTTCACCTCTGACTGTCAAGAGTTGGGAGGAAACAGCAGGGAATGTGTCACTCCGTTCTGACCTGTCGTACCCTTCTCTGAAACAACCAAAGCTACCCACTGTTGGAGACAGGATGCTGGGTTGGATGGACCATTGGTCCGACCCCCATATAGCACTTCTTTCTTACGTTCTTACGTCTCATCTCCCGATCAAATTGTCTAGTTGCCATTTATGGACATATTCTCCAGGATTTTATCCAATCCTTTTCTGAAACCAGTTGTGCTGTTGGTCTTCAAAACATCCTTTGGTGAAAAGTTTTTTTATTTATTTTATTTATTTAAAGCATTTGGACCCCGCCCCTCCTGTAAACAGCTCGGGGCGGCTTCCAACAATGATAAAACAATATAAAACAATATAAAAACAGTTTAAAACAATCAACCAGTTAAATACTTTTTAAAAACAGGGCCCCGAGAAACAATTTCAACATTAAAACAATAAAACAAGGTAGGGGGGAAAAACACAACCCTAACCCACCCTCCCACCCTCCCCAAAGGCCTGGGCGAACAGCCAGGTTTTGCAATACCGCCGGAATGACAACAGGCTTGAAGCCAGGCGAACTTCCTCCGGCAGGGAGTACTAAAGACGCGGCCCGGCCACCGAGAATGCCCTCTCCATTGTGGCCCCCCGCTTTACGCGGGGAACCTCCAAGAAGGCACCCCATGCCGACTGCAGGAGCTGCTCTGGGGCGCAGAGGGCGAGTTGGTCCCTGAGGTACGAGGGGTCCAGACCGTGAAGGACCTTATAGATTAACACTAAAACCTTGAACCTAGCTCAGCACGCTATCGGCAACCGGTGCAGAGTCTGGAGCACAGGTGTAATATGTTCCTGACGACCCGTCCCCGTAAGGAGACGAGCCACCGCATTCTGCACCAGCTGCAGCCTCCGAGCCAGGAACAAGGACAGCCCCACGTAGAGTGCGTTGCAGTAGTCCAGCCTCGAGGTGACGAAGGCATGGATGAGGGAGGCCAGGTCCGGGCCGGAGACGAAAGGACGCAGCCTACGCACCAGATACAACTGGCGGAAGGCAGTCTTAGAGACTGCCTCCACCTGCTGCTCCAGGCGGAGGTCTGCGTCCAATACTACCCCCAGACTCCGGACCTGCTGAGCTATGGGAGGGCGAACCCCCCCAATCAGGGGAGCCACTACCTCCCTCATTCTCCCCACCAACATCACCTCCGTCTTATCGGGGTTGAGCTTCAATCAACAAAAGTTAATTGTACGTTGAGTGAAATTCCTTTTATTTGTCATTCGTCTTGAATCCGCCACCTGTTAATTTCTTAGGGTGTTTCCTAGTTCTAGTACTATAAGAAGGGGGGAAATTACAGCTCCCCATTTACTTGTTCCGCACCACTCATGATTTTGTAAACTTCGATCATATCTCCCTTAAATCATCTCGTTTCTAAGCTGAAGAGCATCTCCTGGGACTGGAGCCGTTCCATGCATTTGACCATCTTTGCTCCCTTCTCTTTACTTTTTCTATTTCTACCGTGTCCTTTTGGAGACGTAGAGACCAGAATGGTACACAGTAATCAAGGTGTGAGCACACTATAGTCTATAGATTTAGATAGTGACATGATATTTTCTGTTTTATTTTCTATCCCTTTCTGAATAATTCCTAACGTTCATTTTGACTGCCGCTGCATGCTGAGCCGATGTTTTCAATGAACTTTCCACAATGACTCCAAGCTCCTTTTCCTGAGTGGTGGGACAAGACCTAGTTTAGAACCCAGCATTGTGTCTGTATAATTAAGATTATTTTTCCCTATCTGCATCAATTGTCAACATTGAACCTCATCTGCCATTTTATTGCCCAGTCATGTAAGATCCTCCTGTAGTTCCTCATAAGCTGCCTTGTTCTTAACCTTCTTCAAAAACTTTGTGTCATCTCCAAACTTGAACATCTCACTCTCTCCAGATTATTAATGCATATATTAAACAAGCCAGTCTAGGTACAGAGACCTGGGACACCACCTCACTGTTTGCATCTTTCCATTGTGAAAACTGGCCATGTATTCTTACCCATAGTTTCCTATCTTTTAGCCAGTTATGAGAGGACCTTTCGTTTTATCCTTTGACTTAGGTTTCTCAAATCTTTGGTGAAAGACCTTATCAAATGCTTTCTGGAAACCAAAATATACTATGTCACCCAGGTCACCCTTATTCACATTCTTGTTGACAGCCTCAACAAATTCTAATAGATTTGTAAGGCATGATTTCTTTTTAGAAAAACCATACTGGCTCTTACCTAACATGTCATATTTGTCAATATGTCAAATCTATCTATCTATCTATCTATCTATCTATCTATCTATCTATCTGGGATAGCAGTCACTTGGGTATAGTGTTAGGGGGGAAAGTCATTAACATTTCATATATTTAAATACTGTGATGGGAAAATCAATAACCAAATGATAAAACAACTGCAGGTTAAGGAGGCAAGCACTAAGGAGTGGTGTGTAGGAAATAAGGTTCAAGGATTAAAATTATTTAGCATGTCAAAACATTTAAATACGATGTAGAGAATAAAGCAGGTATACGAGTCAACAGCAACCTTTTCTGCTGCACATGTCTACAGTGGTTTGTGGAAAACAAATCTTTATTTAGTCAATTGCTTTTGGTATCAAATAGAGTTATACATTTTAGAGTTATAAAGTCTGTCTTCAAAGAGTTGTCCTATCAGGACAAGGATTGAAAGAGATGAGAAGTTGGATGGCCATTCTGGGAGACGGAAACATCCACAGTTGACTGTTGCTTTCTGGGGTCATGAGTAGAGCTGTGATGGCTTCTTAAATGGGTACCTGCAAGACATGCACAGATTTTGAGTACTGTGTCAGGTATTTGACTGGCTACCCGATCACCAATTGGGTACCTGGATACAAAAAATGGGTAATTTCTGGTACAAATTTACCAATTTTCCAGTTACCAATTGGAAAAATAGGTACAGAAAACGGAAAATTCAGGACAGGAAACCTAAAAACTGGAACCAAAAGTCGACATTCTGGGACTGGAAGTTGATTATGGTGGGACATTCCGGAACATTGGGTACCTGAATTGGGTTAAAATTCAATACCAATTCGTACCTCGTCTTTTCAAGTCAATTCAGGTGCTTCTTTCAGTTCTAGTCACGTCTCAAAATGGGGTCACACAGACCCCATTGAGCACCACTGCCTTCAAGAACCAACCTGTGATGGGTCAAAATGCTCATCGCAGGGACAAACCCAGTTTCAGGCTTGGAGCTGAAGCAGAGTCACTTCCATGGAGAAAATGCAATAGGACGGTGGAAGTTATTCCAACAGGAGAGAAAGATGGTGAGAATTATTCCGACAGGAGAGAAAGATGGTGCTTTTAAATCATGAAACCAAGCCCTATCCATATCATAGCCTTGTGGATTTCAACCATGTTAAAAGAAATAAACAGACTTACTGAATCCCAGTATCCTGTAGTCCATTATTCATAGGAAGACTCCTATTTGCAGTTGTCTGTGTCTTGATTCGATTGTAAACTCCATGGAGCAGGGACTGTCTTTATGTGTATCGGGACAGTGCTGCATCTGACTAGTAGTGCTTTAGAAATGATAAACAGTAGTAGTAGTAGTTAGTAGTAGTAAAGGAACTCACTCCCCAACTTAGATCTTTCCCCAGGTCCTTGGAGTACAAATTCTTATGACTTGACCTTTCTTGGGCCAACGTTTCAGCCTGAGTCTGATTGATTGTCCTGCCCATGGGCAGAAAGGCTTCTGGGCGAGGAGCCTTGGTCATTCAGCGCTGTGTAAACGTCGGCTGGTTCTGAAATGAAATATGCTCCCTGCACATCACAAACTGTCTGCGGACTTGTTAATTTGTTCTGGAAGCCCACATCCTAGAGAAGTCCGATACTGATGAGTAGCCAAGGACAGGCATGCAAACGCTGAAGGGGCTGCCAACCCACAGCACCAGAGGAATCAGCTGTCCTACTTTGTCATCCAAACTGATGACAATACTAGGTTCAATAAGAACATTTGTCTGGGAAAGACAATATCACTGCTGTAATGGGGAAACTGGAACAACACAGCCTAATAGGAAATGTTCTCAGGCATTGTTCTGAAATTACCCTGCAGAACAACTTAATGGGAACAGTTATCTAAAACTCACGGGTTCCCTAACCATTGGGCGAGATGAGGCCAATAGTATGGGCTCGGGATTGGCATCCAGAGGTAACCCAGTACAAATCCCGGTTCTGCCACAGCACTGGGCACCCCAGCTGTACGCAAATCCATGAGCTCTCTGGGTGGCCTTGGGGGCAGGCAAGTAAGTCACTCTCTCTCAACCTCAGTTCTCCATCTGTAAAATGGGAATCATAATGACCTACCCCTCAGGGTTGTTGTGAGGTTGAACTAAATGAGGATTGTAAAGGCTTTGACTTTGAACACTGAAAGTACCGTAGAAATGATAAACGATAACAAAACCACTTGAAGGAAAACAAACTACTACTGTTTGTACGCTCTGCCGAGCTGGACATACATACCGCTCTAATTAACTACCCTGCAGTAATGCATTCACGCATTAGTGGTCTTATGGATTAACTTGAACTTAGAATTGTGCCTGCATACTACCTCCTAGAGTCTTGCTGCCTGTGGCATCACCTGTAGCAAGCACTGAAAACAGACAGCAGCAAGGAGTATCTGAGGTGATTTGAATAGTCGGTGACATTTATGAGTTGGGCTCTATGAATTAGAGTTCAATTTGCATTTGCAAATTTTATGACCATGTTCAACAGTGGATTCTCTCTCTTTCTCTCTCTCTCTCTCTCTTATTTCATGAATTTGTTACATGTCATCTGCTATTGATTCATTCCCTACTTTACTTAGTATTCGTTACTTCTCTTTTTATGTCACTTGGATTGAGGCAGTTGGAAGCAGAAGTGGAACTAAGGTGTCTCCTTTTCACTCAAGAAGCTAAGTCAGAATGAATCGGATCCGATTTGTCCATTTGCACGTCATTTCATTCTCTTAGCTCAATTTGATTTTTGCGCCGGCATGAACAAAATGAATTCAACAAGGTTAAGTTGAACAAATGGCGACTTCCTTGAGCAAGATCCAACTTGGAGTAGATAGTTCGCAACTGCAAGAGGGGAAAATACGCATTCAAAGTTTTATTGAAGGAAACCAATTTCTGCTTTGGTTCGTAAATTTCAAAAGCCTTAGTTTCCTCCCCAGGTCTACTGAATTACATGGCATTTTTTGCCCCGCCTCAATGTCGCTGCTAATTAGAACAGGCAGCACTGACTCTAAAGGAGGCAGAACAGCATCTTGGAGTAAATTCACACAAGATCGCACGAGACTCTTCTCCAGCACCAGCATTTAGAATCTGTGGGGCCCAGGGCAAAGATCTCCATAAGATAAAGATCTCCGAAAGCTTGGGAGAGCCCTCCTGCTAGGGATGGGCGAACAGATCACAGTTCGGGTTCAGCTGTTCGGTTCGACTGCGTTCGGTTTGTCTGTTCAGTTCAGCATATATATACATCCCATATATATAGGATGGGGGGGGAGGGGGGCGGAATCACAAACAGAAGAGGAGCCTGTAGTGAAATACATACATTACATACTCAATGAGTCTGTACAGTGCATAACACAAGGTTTCAGCATATGGTTTAAGTTTCATTTCATTACAAAACTGAAATGAAACTTAAAGCAATCTAAAAATCCTACTCAACGCCTGCTGTTCAGGAACAGTGACAAGCTCAGAAGGTGTTGGGAAGGGGGGAGGCAGATAATTAGTTTAGTTTCTTGCAAGCCTCTCCACCCCTGGTGTCTGGAAGTCTGCTCCTCAGTGACTGACTACACCTCCCTGTCATGTTTGACCTTCCAGTGAACCTTTTTTTGCCACCCGAACACAATCCGAACTGACCGAACTGTTCGGCCATTTTGCCGTTCGGTATGTTCGAGTTCGTGTTCGGTCGTCCAAACAGGCTGAGTTCGGGCCGAACTGCCGAACCGCGTTCGCCCATCCCTACCTCCTGCGGGTTTCACAGTTAGGGAGTTTTTGGTTGCCATCCCAGTTCTATGGAACTGCCTTCCCACGAAGGTTCACTTGAGTCTGAGTCTGGGCATCTTCCAGAGGCGGTGTAAAATGTTCCTATTTGGTAAGGCATTTGGCAAGGGGGGATTGGGGTTGGTTCTGAAGTTATGTGCACTTGGGGGGGTGGAGTTAGGGATGTTTTAGAGTGGGGTTTTTAGAGGTAAGGTTCCCGGGGAGGAAATTGGTTTTTAATTTGCTGCCCTAAGCCATTATGGTAAGGGTGGCATATACGTTTAAATAAATAAATATAAATAATAAAATGCGGGGGCTTTGGTGGTCCCTCCCCCTTCCCCATGGTGCCACGCCCTCAGGGGCACCCTCTATGAGGCCCTACAGGTGTTCATGTGTGGGACCTCACTGCTAGGGATCAATATCTGGGTTAATCTCGTCACACGATACTGGCAATGTGCACGATAGATCTAGCCCTACTGTCAAGCCTCTCTTTTCGGACTTATTGCATTTCACCTGCATTACACCCAGGGCATCGTGCGACATAAACCTTGCACATGTTCACCAGTAAGATGGGGGAAGTGCTTTGGGCTGTGCGAAACATCTTGCGTGAATGTGCTGCACACCCCTGTGTTAAAATGTTCCACGTAGGTAGGGACATGGAAGAGATTATTCCACTCAGAGAAACAATAAAAGAACACGTTGTCTCCACTGGGAAGGAGAAAAGAGAATCTCTTCTACTTGCCAAAGTGCTGTGTGAGGCACAAAACCAATCAGTTTAGAAGGTTTAACATCTCATCTGGCGTCACAAGTTGGAGCCTTCTCTTGTCTAGCAGTTAGAACAGATGATCTCTTTGATTGGACCAACCACTTTTGGTGAGAGTATACAAGTTTTTGGGCCTTGGGCATGTAAGAAGTCAGAACTAAATGCCTACATGCCCAAGGAAAGGCCTTGCATGGCCTGAAAGCTTGCATATGTTCGCCAACAGAGATTGGTCCAATAAAAGAGATCATCTGAATGACTTGGTCTCCATCTCTTACTTTGGGGACCGACATAAGAACTACCCCCTCTCTCTAGAGATTAGACCATAAGAAGTGCCTTACTGGGTCAGACCAATAGCCCAGCATCCTGTCTCTGACAGGGGGAACCTTCAGTTGCTTCACAAAAAGGTGGAACAGGTCATGATGGAGCAGTGACCTGTTTGCTGCTGTTCACTCCCAGCCCCCCAGCCATAAGACGTCTCCTCCCCTGGCCAAAGTGACTTGACACTCAGAGATGTTTACATGCCTAGAGCAGAGAGCTACTAACAGCATCCATCAGCTCAGATGTTCAGCCCAGAACATCAGTGCAGAGCCCCCTCCAACCTGAACAGTTCTAATATCCTCATGTACCCTGTGGTGTCTCTCTGGCTGATTATATAGAGAGATGGCTCTAAACCCTATGCTCTCAAATTGAGGGGGAATGGGTCCCTTGGGGGAGGGCATAGAAGGTGTTCAGGGGGGAGGGCATAGAAGGTGTTCGGGATGTGTGTGTGAGAAGGACCCCAGCTGGCAGACACCTAGCTCCACACTCTCTCGGAGCTTGAAGCAATCTCCAGAATAATGGGGTGGCAATGGGGAGAGAGATTAAGAAAACAAGGGGGGTTGAGAAGGAAGAAATAGGAAGATGGAAAGTGGGAGAAGAAGAGAGGGTGCGAGGGATGTGTGTGTGTGTGTGTGTGGTGTAGGAAGGAGTACCACTGCTCTAAAACAGTGGGTGTTAATAAATGTGCACTCTCCTGCTATGGCCCACCTGGACCAGAGCCTTAATCGCGTGTCTGTTAGTAGGCTGCCTGCTATAGCCCTTGACTGGGTTACCCAGTCTGGGTAGGTGGCTGCCCAGGAATCATGGACCTGGAGGGAACTGGGCCCACAGTCCGGGTCCAAGTGCTGCCCAGGCAAGCCATAGCGGGTCAAACCAGGCAAGCGCATGTGTTCACTTTGCCATCCTGGCCCTAGCACAGGGGTCGCCATGTCTAACTGTCATGTCTGTCCATCATTGGCAGCCATGGCTGCCCGTCGTGGTGTTGGAGTGGAGTGCCAACTGCAGCGCTGGGGTGGGGCTAGCTGGTCTCATGTCTCTTCTAGTCCTCCCTTCCTGGCCTGATCGGTAAGGCTGAAGCAGCAGCATTGTTTGCCCTTCTGCTGTTTACCGTCAACCTTTCGGCATTCTTGCCACTGATTCAATGGCATTTGCCATCAGTTTGCGACATTTCCCTACATTTTGCAACACTTTCTGATATAGTGATGTTTCCGACAATTAACACATTTCCAACATTTTGCGATAGTTTCTGGCTTTTGTGACAGTTTCCCTCTTTGCTTTACAACAGTTTTTGACAGTATTTGGACAGTATTCTGGAACTTTCCGGCAGTATTCTAACACTTTCTGACACTTTGTGGAAATATTCTGACCCTTTCTGATACTTTCCGGAAGTATTCTGACACTTTCCAACAAACATCGGAACGCGTCGGACTTGACTGGGGATGCTGTGCTGGGAAAATTGCAGCGGATGGGCGGTTTCTGATGGAATTGTCAAAATCTGTGGCATGTCGTTTCAAGTCTAGGTCGGTGGGAACGTTTATGCAGTTCCCTGATCTGACTTGGCCGGGGGTGGTCCTCTCTCCATGGGATGTGTAGCCGGCACACCATCGGCTTGTGTATTAACACCCAGGGTCTGATGCAAGTGGTTTGGGTCCCTGTATGGAATTGGTACGCGGGTCTCCTCTTAACAAAGGGGGTTTCGACAGACACACGCTCACTCACCTGTTGGAAAAAGGAAAATGTTTTGATATTCAATTAAACATATCTCCTTTTCAGGGGTTGGGATTCTCTGCACTGTATGCCTTGGGGGCTGGTATATTATGTATATGGGCCTTCAAGGAAAGGGGGGAATAACATTGAGAATAAATAAATAATGTGTTACTATTTCTAGCTTTCTCACTGGCCACATGTGTGGTTGGCCACCTACCAAATGACCACCCTCTCCAAACCAGGGATCGTTACATTTTTGGTGCTAGGGTCTGTATTTTCCATCAGTGATTCTCATTAATGCTGCCATTTCCCAGTGTTTGGAGGCCGTGGCGGAATGGATGTGGCAGAGCAGACTGAAGCTCAACCCCGATAAGATGGAGGTGATGGTGGTGGGGAGAACGAGGGAGGTGTCGGCCCTCCTGATTGGGGGGGTTCACCCTCCTGTAGCTCAGCAGGTCCGGAGTCTGGGGGTGGTGCTGGACGCGGATCTCCGTCTGGAGCAGCANGGAGGTGATGGTGGTGGGGAGAACGAGGGAGGTAGTGGCCCCCCTGATTAGGGGGGTTTGCCCTCTTATAGTTCAGCAGGTCCGGAGGCTGGGGGTGATATTGGACGCGGATCTCCGCCTGAAGCAGCAGGTGGAGGCAGTTGCAAAGGCTGCCTTCCGCCAGTTGCATCTGGTGCAGAGGCTGCGTCCATTAATCTCCGGCCCGGAACTGGCCTCCCTCATCCATGCCTTTGTCACCTCGAAGCAGGACTACTTCAATGCGCGCTACGTGGGGCTTCCCTTGTGCCTGGTTCAGAGGCTTCAGCTAGTGCAGAATGCGGTGACCCGCCTCCTTTTGGGGACAGGTTGTCAGGGGCACATAACACCTGTGCTCCGGACTCTGCACTGGTTGCCAATAGCATGCCGAGCCAGGTTCAAGGTTCTGGTGTTGATCTATAAGGCCCTTCACGGTCTGGGCCCCTCGTACCTCAGGGACCACCTCGCCTCCGCGCCCCAGAGCGACTCCTTCGGTCTGCCCGGGGTGCCTTCTTGGAGGTCCGCCATGTTAAGTGTGGGGCCACAATGGAGAGGGCATTCTTGGTGGCCGGGCCGCACCTTTGGAATTCCCTTCCGGAGGGAGCGCCTGGCCCCGAGCCTTTAGCAGTCCGGCAAAGTTGTAAAACCTGGCTGTTCGCCCAGGCCTTTGGGGAGGGGGGGTTAGAGGGTTTTATCTCCCCTACCCTATTTATTGTTTTATTGAGTTCCCGGTCCCTGTTTTAATATTTTGATGTGGCTTTTGAGATGTTTTAATTATTTTTAGATATATTTTATATGTATTGTTTTTTATTATTGTTGTAAGCCGCCCCGAGCTGTTTTTAGGAGGGGCGGGGTAAAAATCAAATCAATCAATCAATAAATACATTTCACATTTATCCATGGATTCCATGTATTGGGGGCCATGTATTGGTGCTCCCCAACATAGGCGACCCTGTGTGGTCCCACAGAAAACACTTGCCTAGACCTAGCCTTGGTCTAAACTGAAATCCTGAATCTAAACAGTTATTAAGATTCAGAAATATCATTCAGGTTCAATCCTTAAATTTAGTGGCCCAGGTGTATTCCAATGTAAATAGTGTCCTTTCTATGGACTGTTCAAAATCAGCTTTATGGGTACTTTAGCTTCGAACCAGATATGTCAACACCTACAGGATGATTCCTGAGCCGTTGGAATGGAAAATCCTTCTCAAGCAGATGGTCTGTTTGGAATTCAGAGAGAAGGTGCATGCAAATTCGGAAGGAAGGTTGTGAGGAGTTCTGAAGTTCGTTATCATTAATATGCTGGTGACACTCAACTCTATCTCTTTTTCATCCAACCCAGGCCCCGCAGTCTCCGTGCTTA
The DNA here is from genome assembly GCA_003113815.1 of Sphenodon punctatus. Taxonomy (NCBI): domain Eukaryota; kingdom Metazoa; phylum Chordata; class Lepidosauria; order Sphenodontia; family Sphenodontidae; genus Sphenodon; species Sphenodon punctatus. The sequence goes on from QEPC01004922.1 coordinate 9,913,450, forward strand.
CATGATGTTTGGTGGCTGTGGGGAACTGGATGAGGGCGAGCCAACTGAAGTTGAATCCCGACAAGACGGAGGTGATGCTATTGGGGAAGGCGGTGGGTGTGGTGTCCCCTGTCATGGAATCTGGGAGTGCTCCTTGATGCACTGCTTCAGCTAGATGCCCAGGTTGGAACTGTGGGGAGGAGCGCATTCCACCAATTACACCTGGTGCGACGGCTTCGGCCGTACATCTCAGACTCGGACCTTACCATTATCATCCACGCTTTCATCACCTCAAGACTGGACTATTGTAACCCGCTCTACATGGGGCTGCCCATGGTGATGGTTCGGAGACTACAGCTGGTGCAGAATGCGAGGGCCCGTCTCCTTATGAGAACGGGCTGCTGGGAACATATTACACCAGTGCTCTGTTCTCTGCACTGGCTGCCTATAGTCTTCCAGGCCTGATTCAAGGTGCTGGTTCTTACCTATAAAGCCCTATACAGCTTGGGCCCCGTATATCTGTGGGACCGCCTTGCTCTCCATGCTCTGAATTGGCCCCTGTGGTTGACCAAGTGTGCCTTTCTCGAAGTCCCTCGGGTTTCCTAGGGGGTGACTATGGAGAGGGCGTTCTTGGTGGCTGTACTGAGGCTGTGGAACTCCCTCCTGGCAGAGGCCCAGGTGACCTTGGACCTCCTCTTTTTGATGTCAATACAAGACCTGGCTGTTCTGCCAGACCTTTGGTGAGGGAGATGGGTGAGGGTGGGTTTTTATTTTTATGGGGTGTGATAAGTGTGGCGTATTTGTTTTCTCCCTCTTCTTTTCCCAGTGGGGATGTTCCCACCCTTTCCCTCCCTCTTCTCCCTCCTTTTTAGATGTTTTATGTTTATGCTGTTTGTATATTTTTTATATGTGTATTTTTATATATATTTATACGTGGTAAATCTCCCCGAGCTGCCTTTGGCAGGAGGGATGGGATATCAAATGTTTTAATAAATAAATAGTTGATATTTGACCACAAACTCTTTCCAGCTGGGAACTGCTGAATCACTCAATACAATGGGTCTTGTACACACTGAGTACTTTCTAGCATCTGCTAATTACAGAAATTACGGTAAAGTATCAAGATGTTCCACCTTCTTCTGTCTTTGGCTTCACAAAGCGAGAAGAACACCTTTTTGTTTATGCTCAACAGATTGCATTTTGTGCCCTCTTAGGTTACAAATTTCTCACTGCCATGAATAGTTAGGAAAGACAATGATTTACACTTGAAGGATCTGTACCAGAACACCCAAGAACTTGCCTCCAGTGGGCTAGGGAGGATCATAATTTCTTTCAAAAATCTGCTTGAAATGAATGGATTCATTTCATGAAAGTGCATTCTACAGTGAGAGACAATTGAACACTTGTTTCCATTGATGTAGGACATAAGAGACATAAATCTTATAGCAGTTGGATATTGGAGTGGAGAATCATAAACAAGACCCAAGTCACAAATCCTCTGGCCTCGGAGCATGATCCAGCCAATTAGGAATAAAAATTCTTCTATGGTCATTTTAGCTACATTAATGTTTCCAATTCAATGCAAGGAGTCTGAGAAATGTGGCGCCAATTCTGCGCTTACCATACTGGGAGGAGAACCATGCTGGGAGGAGAACATTTAACAGCTCATCACAAGTATTGGTAACACTAGTGAGCTCCAGTGAAGAGGGCAACTGTGAAATAATGGGCAATGTCAATGGGTACATGCTATAACCTCCAGGTCCAAAGTCAAACCTTCTTGGAGCAATCCTGAAGAAACAGCAGGATAATGTACCTTGCAAATAAGGGATTTTAAGTATCTTGAGATTCCTTGTGTGAGAACAGTAGTTAACCCGTCGTAGTGTTGAAATGAACTTTTGGAACTGGGCATTTCATTGGGTCTGATCAGAACTTGGACTGAACAAAATAAAAAATGGCCTTTTGCCCCTGCGTGGCTCCATGCCAAATGTGCGCAAAAGTGTCTGGACGGACTTTGGGTACCTGTTCCGATTTTGCGGAACTTTTCCACAAAATCAAAATGGTTTTTTAAAACTAGCCTAAGCCCATTGGTCACCAAACAGATCACAGAGCGATATAGATGACACTGGTAGAGTCCAGGCAAACTGAGAGCCCTAAAAAATAAAATAGCAGCAGTCTGTTGGTCAAACTGAGGATTTATTACGTCTACTATTTACTTGTCCTTTTACCTCCTATTGGAAGGAATTTTATCTTGCTTCCTGGCTTATTGGGCAACCCTATTCTTCCCCTGAACAGCTGCTTCAATCGTGTATGTGGTCCAATAATCCTGCGATGCTACGTAATCTGACTAAACTGGCGTTCCAGCTTAGTAAACGTTGAACCTATCTACCGGGATGAACCTGCCATGATGGCTCCTGGGGATATTGATTTTTATTTTTATTATAGATTCAAGTCGGACTGGTTTCAATAAGCCTCTGATTGGCTTTTACTTTTTCTCCTCCTTTTTTAAACAATTGACTGTGTTAGTTTGTTTGATTTGAAATGGATAAATGAAGTGGCGTGCCTCAATTTACCCAAATGGGATCGAAGGTTGCCAATTAACAAGCCAAAGTATATAGGTACAACTCAGTTTTATTGGATAGACACTTAACATCTGGACATGGCAGTGTTCTCCGTTACAAACCCCAGTAACCCATGATATCTTACGTGTCAAAGGCACAGTCCGAGACGCAGGCTGGTTCAGAGGAGAAGTGGAGAGGGCCCAGCAGATGGCTGGCCTGGGGGGGGGTCTCCAGATCTTTTGAGAGTGACGGTAAGGGTCAAAAGACCACACGGCTCACTGCGATGCTAGTGGCCGCTAGCGGTAATGACAAGGGATAAGGGGCTGGGTTTTCCCTTTTATAGCTTCATTTATTGGGGATACATGTTGCAGGGTTCCCTTTGCCAGGGGCAGAGAATAAGCTGGCTGTTCATTATGCTATCACTTGGAGCACGGCCACCAAGCTAGTTTGGAGTTCTCAGGGAGTTTTAGAGAGTTACTGTTTATTCGTAGGGGAGGGCACCTCCCTTTCTTACAAACTCCCTTTGTTTCTCTTAGGCCTCTTTCTGTGTTCTCGAAGATAGTGGCTGGCTGGGGTTTGTTACTGTGGCCTTGGAAATGCATTTTCTGCTTAGAAAGTGATTTTGACAATTTTACTCTCATGGGCCTCGTTGGATAGTGTCAGCCTGAGACTTGTGACTGAATAAACTGAACTGAGTTTGTCCAAACCTGATCCTGCTTGTGTCTCTGATCATTATTGCCTAATTGATACATAACAGATTTTGCAAGGTTTGTTACTGGATGACGTGTGTCATTTGATATTTGTTGATCTGTATTTGTTGATTGTACTTGTCGATTATTTGTTGATTTGTTGATTTTCTGAACTTATTTTTCCTGTTTTATTTTCTCCAAATGCCCTTTTGTGCATTGACCTGTGGTCACGCACTAATACATTTATTCTTTTCTAAACTAAAAATAAAATAGCGGTGGTCATGAACACAGCGGAAGGCCTGCTTCCATGAAACTTGAATCCTGAGGTTCATAGGTTAGTTTTTCCTAACATTGTACTAATTAGTTGCACTTTGAGCCCCAGTTACTCACACCACAAATTTGTGAGGCATCTCTTACATGCTCATCACTGGCAGGACACGAAGCAATGGCGGCCCAGGATCCGGTTGTTATATCAACAGCCATGGGGAGGGCAGAATCAGGAAGCAAAAGGAGGCCACCCTTGGAATGTGGCTGTAATTGTCCCTTGATTTTTTCCCCCCCAGCCCAATATTAGCAGGAGAGAATTCATTCTAGCAGGAGAGGAATGTAGGGCAGATGTTACTGCTCCTGGCAACCATTGATGATTTTGTGTTGTCTTCCCGTCGATGCAGGACCATATTGATATATTTTTAGATGCATTTAAGCCTGCTGCCTCCATAAAAACATGTTTAAATTAGTGCTGAAACTTGGTATTTAAAATTATTCCGTTTTTACCAAGTATCTTGGAATTTGACTTGGTTTTACTGAGTAATCGAGGAATTGGCCCAGTACTTGGTTCAGTACTAGGTACTCGGGTAAATCCTTGGATGGGCAACATATGGGGCTTTTCCTGGTCCTATATAAGGGAATTTGGTACTTAGACCTCATTCTGACGTTTGTTTAATTCACATAGCCGCGGCTGTGGCGGCAATGTTCGATTTAAAGCAACGCGCACTTCCGGGTTGGTGTGAATGCACCTAGTGCGCACAATTCAGCATTATGCGAACTGGTGGAGTGCGGTTTGAAAAGCTGCTCAAACTAACGTTTTAAAAATTTGGTATCATGCTGAATTGTGCGCACTAAGTGCATTCACACCAACCCGGAAGTGTGCGGTGCTTTAAATCGAACGTTGCCACCGCCGCGGCTGTGCGAATTAAGTGAACGTCAGAATGAGCCCTTAGAAAATGCTCGGTGCTCGGTTTTATTTTACCGAGTATTTTACTGAGTATGAAGAATCGAGTATTCAGGCCAAGTTACCGACAACTGGCTGAACACTTGGACCCGATCCTCAGAAACACTTGCAAATTATTATTTTTTACTATTCGGTGCAACCCTGGTTTAAATTCCCCATGATTCAGGGGGAAAAAACATACATCCCAAGTATTAGGGGGAAGACAGTACACCCCAACCCACAGGAAGTCATTCACCTCCCTAATGCTGCGCTTTCCTGCTCTCTGAGCAGTTTCCCCAACAGAAGGCTCCTCTATGCTCCAGCAACTCATTCCCACAGAGGGGAACAGCCAGTGTGTGTCATAACGGCTGGGTAACTTGGCCACCTCCTTCAAAACCGGGAACAGGGAATGGAGTTCCCTAGTCATCCGTCCATTGTCTCTGGTTGGCACCTGGTTGAGCCAGCAGCGATAGCAGCTGACCAGAAGTCTGGATGCAGCGTCTTTCTCCTGAACCTGGGGGAGGTATCTGAGGGATCCTGTCACCATGACCACAATGTGGTCTTCTGGACAGGACAGTATAGGCTTGTTTTGCTCAGGTTCAACTGCCAGGGAAATCACTTTGCACAGTACTAAAACCTATGGCCCTGCGCTCCATCATCGCCCCTCCAGCCCAGTTATTGGGTTTGTGTGAACAAAACCTCACGGTGCATTCAGACTTTTCAAAAAACAAAAACATGTAAAGCCCGCCCTTCATAAAAATCTCACCCCCACAAACCTATCTGTGCCCACCAAATGCCTGGCCAAGTAGGAAGGTCTTACGCTGCTTCTGGAAGATGCTCAGGGTTGGAGTTTGGTGAACAACTCGCTGCAGCTGTGCGAACGCGGCACCGTGATGGAATTAGCAGGAGGCTGCTCTCACTTGACCGTACGAGTTGAGACAGAATATAGGGGAGGAGATGCATTTTCAGATATGTAGGGCCCAAGCTGTGTACGGCTTTCTAGGTCAAAACCAACACCTTGAATTCTGCCCAGAATGCTTTTGGAAGCCAGTACATTACCACATGGTGGCAATTTTGTGTCATCTGAATTGATCTACTGTGGGGGGTGGGGAACCTTTTTCCTCCCGGGAGCCACTTTGAAAATTAGTACAAGCTCTGAGGGCCACATAGAACCTGGGGAGCAAGAATGCTTATGGGGTCCGCTCCGGAAGAGGAGGGTCCAGATCATGGATCTGTGCCACGGATCTGTCCCCTATTGTGTTTGTACTGTCATCTCTGCTCCCTTACTCTGAGCTCAGGTTTTCAGTGCTTAAGGGTAGGAACTGGATCTAGGGGCCAGCTCTAGAAACTGGAAAGGGGCAACATAAAAACTAACCACAGACTGCATTTGACCCCTGGTCCTGAGTTTCTCCACTCCTATTCTACTGCATGGTCTCCTCCAGGTGATCCAGAGCAGAGGCATTGTGGATATTTTTTTGTGGTGATCATCTCGCCTATACCCTTGGGGTTACCACAGGTATGGTCAATCCGGTCAGAACATAAGAACTTACTGGGTCGGATCAATGGTCCATCCAGCCCAGCATCCTGTCTCCGACAGTGGCCAATCACGGTGTCTTGGGAGAAGCACCCAATAGGTCACAATGGGGGATCCATTCCCTGTTGTTCCCCCTCAGTTCCTGTCATGTTCCCTGATCCTGTCTCGCTAATAGCTGCTAATGGACCTATTAGCTTCTGCTCCTGCTAGATCTCTTGGCCGCTTCTGATACCGTGGACCATGGGCTGCTGTTGAGACGGCTGCGAGATCTGGGGGGTCTGGACGGGATGGTTCTTGGATGGTTCCGCTCATTCCTCTCAGATAGAAGCCAGCGGGTGGTGCTGGGGCCTGAAACATCAGGGCCTTGACCTGTGGCGTTCTGCAGGGTTTGATCCTGTCTCCACTGTTATTTAATGTATATATGCAGCCCCTGGGGGAGATCGTGAGACGGTTCGGGGTGCAATGTCACCAATATGCTGACGATACTCAGCCGTACCACTCTTCTTCAACGGACCCAGATCCTGCCGTCTCGATACTTTCCCAGTGTTTGGAGGCCGTGGCGGATTGGATGCGGCAGAGCAGACTGAAGCTGAACCCAGATAAGACGGAGGTGATGGTGATGGGGAGCGCGAAGGAGGTATCGGCTCCTCCTATTGGGGGGGGTCTGCCCTCCAGTTGCCCAGCAGGTTCGGAGTCTGGGGGTGATTTTGGATGCGGACCTCCGCCTGGATCGGCAGGTGGAGGCAGTGGCTAAAGCCGCCTTCCGCCTGCTGTATCTGGTGCGGAGGCTGCGCCCATACATCTCCATGCCCGACCTGGCCACTCTCATCCATGCCTTCGTTACCTCGAGGCTTGACTACTGCAATGCGCTCTACGTGGGGCTTCCCTTGATATTGGTTCAGAGGCTGCAGCTGGTGCAGAATGCGGCGGCCCATCTCCTAACGGGGACGGGTCGCCGTGAGCACATTACACCAGTGCTCTGTTCTCTGCACTGGCTGCCTATAGCGTACCGAGCCAGGTTCAACGTGCTAGTATTGGTATACAAAGTCCTATACGGTCTCAGCCCCTCTTATATCGGGGACCGCCTCGCCTTCCGTGACTCAGGACGAACCCTCCGATCCACTGGGGGACGCCTATCTGGAGGTCCCCCGTGTAAGGCGGGGGGGCCACCACGGAGAGGGCGTTCTCAGTGGTCGGGCCACGGTTGAGGAACTCCCTTCCGAAGGAAGCCCGCCGGGCCCTTTTGGCGGGCATGCAAGACTTGGCTGTTTGCCCAGGCCTTTGGAGGGGAGGGAGGGGTAAATGGGGGAGATTGGTGGGGTGTGGAATTTGGGAGAATTGGAGGGTAGGGTTAGGGTTGGGGTTTTAAATTTTTTTTTAAAAGTGATGTTGGTTTTTAATGTATTTTACTGTTTTACTGTATTGTTAGCCGCCCCGAGATGCCGTGGGCATGAGGGGGCGGCATAGAAATGCTAAGAAATAAATCAAATAAAATTCCAGATAGTTATGAAAAACGCTACTGTGCTGTAACCCTGTGATGTTACCATGACGTCTGAATGTGCCCGCGACAAACAAGCCATCTCTCATGTAGGTTCACGTGCCCGATGAGAGCGGTCATCCCAAATGCAAGTTAACAGGCTCTTCGCACCACATTGCTCGATTGGGTAATGTCCAAGGAGCACAGCCTAGCACGATAAAGCTTCCCAGAGGGCTGGCCTTACCACAAGGTGGCCTGGGATGACGACACTGCAAAGTCTGTTATCCAGGCAACAGAATGATCACCAAGCAACAGATTGTTCCCCTGTAAAAACGGTCTCAACGTTAAGCTAGCACACACTGTACCTGGTTGGGGGCGATTCCTGCCATAAAACCATCGCCTTTCACACCAAGCTAATTGACCAGCTGGAGAACATTTTCTGTCGATGAGGTAATTAGCCGTTTCCCTGGACTAATTACACACTTCATTTCCATTGGTAAAAGAGGTTACTGGCTCAGGATAATATCACCCCTGAGCAAATAAGGAATACCCTCATGCTATGGTTAGTTCTGATTGGCTGTTGGAAGTTCCTCTCCTCCAACTGATAGCTGCCACTCTCAGAATTCTTCACCTGTATGGCCATGACCTCCCCCACGGCTGTTTCGGGGATCATTCACACAACAAGGAAGGACAAGTGGGGCAGCTGCCCTGGGGCTTGTGCTTCCTGGGGTGTTTTTAGACAAGCACCTCCCCATCCATTACTCACCCATCACTTACCCGTAGGGCGCCAGTGTGGCCCTGCAACATGCGGAGAGTGTATCATACAAACCCACATCCTCGGTAATGTGTGAGAGCCTTACCACTCTCAGGTCTCCGGGGGTGATCCCTTGTTCTCTGCTACCTGATGCAGGGGGTGGGCCATGGAAATGCAGGGCAACCAGCAACTGTGTGAATCCATTTGCTCCAGGACAAGGCAAACCTAGATTATGGAATGAGTGGTGATGAGCTTTCAAGAGGTAAAGGTGTTGTGTGAACCCCCAGTTTCAACACCCCTTCCTGCTTTGATACTTTATTCAGACCAAGATATTCTCATCGCAAGGATTTATTTTTTTAAATAAATAAATAAAAAGCAAGTCTTTGAATTGAATTCACAATTTTCACCAGCTCTCTCTAGTTCAGCTCTGCTAGTCGGTTAGATTTTGCTCACTGGTTCCAAGATTCTCAGGAGCACATTTCCTCAGAATCATTGAATACCACTGTCGAGCTGGCAGGAACCTCAAGAGCCATTGCTCCAAAGCAGGATACTCTACGGCACAGGTAGGGAACCTCTAGGCCGTGGGCTATATCTGGCCTGAGGTGTCCTGTTGGGCTCAGTTCAATTCAGGAATCCTCCTCCTGAGCCAGTTCCCTTAGACTTGAGCTGGGCTCCCTGGCGAACAAGAGACGCTTGTAAGGAGTAACATGACATTAAAGCACTCTGTGGTGACTGAGCTATATCAAGGGAAAAATGGGGAACACTTTAACCTCCTCCCTTTTCCTGACCTATCCCCCACTTCCACGAAGTGCCATGACATCACAGTACTGCGAGGGAGTGAGGGGTGCATCAGGAAGACAGTGGGGGAACGTTGGGCATTATTACATGCACCTTAAAGTTCCAGATTTTTCAATCTTCTGGGTTTACAAGTCCACAAGTAAGTTCCGGATGCATTTTTCACACACACTGCCCTGAGGCAGTTCCTGGGTGCATTCTTCATACACACACTGCCCTGAGGCAGCCTAAAGCAGCTGCAGCTGTAGACGTGACAGGCTGACATGGAAACCAAGTGACCACAGCTGCCTGGAAGAAAGCAGTTTACCAGAACTTTTTACACACAAACGTTCTGGGAGAAGTTATCTGCAGAAGTTAAAAGAGTCGGATGTTTAAGACCTGGGTGAGTGATTAAGGCCGCTTTTACACATGACAAAAATGGGTTCTTACAAGTACTTGAGATAACAACGGGTATTATAAATGCTGGAGTTTTGTAATGTGTGAATGCAGTGTTCCAGATTCGACTCTTACAAGGCTGTAAGGTATCACTATATAAAAGGGGAATGTGTGTTCACAAATAACAAAACTCCAGCATTTATAACATCTGATGTTACCTTGAGCCCTTATAAGAACCCATTTTTGTCATGTGTAAAAGCGGCGTTAGACATACAGAAAGTTCTGGATGTAACAGCAAGCATGCAGGAGAAATGTGTGTGTAAAAACACCCAGTGTGACATCATTAAGTTCCATGGAGGCAGTGCTATGTCAGAGAAGAATTCGCCTGATGGAGCCCTGCCCTCACAGAGTCCTCTATCTGTTGGGGGCAGGGCCACACCATTACAGATTGGGCCCAGCGTCATTGGAACTGGTCGCGGGTTGGTCCTGATGCAGTCTCGCTTGGTCTGGGCTCAGGCCTGATTCTGGACTTTGTGCAGGACTCCTGGGTGTCCTGTGCCTCCTTACTCCGTGGGAGATGGGGCCGTCTGTTTGTCGCCCTCTCTAGTGATGTGGTGGTACTAGACCACCCACATGCCCATGAGCCTGCTGTTCTACCGCACTAACAGACCCCAGTCTCTTAGCTCAGAGGGTAGCGGTACATGTGACTGGAGCAAGAGATCCCCAGTTCAATTCCTACTGCTGACAACTCTCCCAGGTTACTTGTGAATCAACCCATACGAGGTTCCCCCTTGGCTGTAGTATTGAATGGTAGGGCCGGACAGAACCTCAAGTCCAACCCCTTGCACCAAACAAGGATATACAGAAACCAAGCCACCCTAGCAGACAAATCCACAGCCTACGGCATAGGTCCGGAGAGTTAATTGCGACCCCAGGTAGGGTCATGCCCTCTGTAGAAGGGGTCAGGATCTTGCCTGATGATTGATAAAATTTGCATGTCTTTGTTGCTCTTTAAGCTCAGAAGATTATAGTTGAATTCTCAAAACAGGGCCACCCAGGAGGAAATAAAATGGGAGCCATTGACTTATGATAATCCCAAATTATAGTGCATTACAAGGAGAGTAGAGGAAAACTAGTACAGTGATATCTTTTATTGGACCAACTACAGTTGCTGGAGGTAGGCAAACTTTTGGACCTCATAGGGCTCTTCGTCAGGTAAGTCAGGAGTTAGAATGGCAGACTGAGCAAAGCTGTGTAGGTACGTGCAGTGATTGTAAATGGCGGCAAGTTGAGAACGAGACTCAGGGAGGAGGTCCACATTTCAAAAGGGTGGAATACAACAAGGTGGGAAGAGTAAGAGCCGCTGATAGTAAGTAAACGTAAAGATTCCTGCAACTGTCGACAGCCATTAGTCTTATACATTTCTTAATGGCTCGTGAAACCCATGTCCGAATTGAGTTCATTGTTCTTTGTGTCTTGTAGAGCTATGAATTTTTGTTCCCAGGCTCATTGCTTTTTTAAGGTGTTGCATAGGTTTCCTTTTAAGACCAGGTAAGAGAGAGAGTGGACACTTTGTGAGAAGTGAGTGCCTACTAGGGGTGGGACACCAGGGGGATTACTGGATTTACCGGTATCAGATCCCCCATTACCGGGTTTATCGGTATTGGAATACCAGATTTTTAACATTGCTGGTTTTACTGTTTTTTTTTTTAACATTGTGACTATTGTTAATGGCGGTGATGTAAAAAAAATCCGGTAATGCCAGCAATGTTAAAAATCTGGTATTCCAATACCAACAAAAACAACTATTGGTATTATCGGATTAATCCGATACCGGCCATTATCGGTATTATCAGATTAATCTGATACTGATAGTCCCACCCCTAGTGCCAACAGTAGAACCCACGCTCTGGTCCATGATCTTTTTTCTGTGTGGGTTCATGCATTTGTGCAAGGGTTGGTGGGTTTTACCTACTTAGTTCCCATGGGGGCATTTGGTGGACTGAGTGAGGAATACCTGATGTTTAGATCTGCAGTTGTAGGTCCCTTGTATTCTGAGTAGATTTCCAATGGGATTCGGATGTTGTTCACAGTAGAGATGTGAAGCCACATACTGTTATGACAAGGTGTTGTTCCTGTAGGGGTGGGGTGTCGGGTGGTGGAGAGCTTGCTCTGCATAATTAGGTGAGAGAAATTAGGAGGTTTTTTGAAAGCCAGGAGAGGGGGTTCATAGAAGAGGGTTTCCAGAATCATGGAGACTTGAAGAAATGGAGACTTTCAGGGCGTTAATTGCTGAGCCTCTAGTCTGCCCAGAAGCCACTCCCCCTGCCCCAGAAACCACACCTCCTGGCCCCGAGCTTGGCAGAGCAGGGAACGGAACCCTAGTCTCTAGCTAGCAACCCAACCACAGGACTAACCTGCCTCTCTCCTGATGAATATAAAACAGGAGTTCTTGTGATTTAATCTATATAATGGCCAGTGCAGAAGGTGGGAAAGGAAAGTCATTAATGAAAGCCAATTAAACCATCCAGGTATTCTTTTTTTCTTGCTTTTGTCTCCAACTCTGAAATGGCCAATATTTCCTTTTTCCTGGTCTCTTTCATTTTCAGGAGCATTTCCCAGGACTCCGCCCGCCCTTGAATTTAATTGCCCAGTCGAGCCCTGACGAGTCCCTTTTCCCCCACTTAAGCCCCAAAAGCATCTCTGACAGATGTCTGTCCGGTCTTTGCTTGATAACCTCCAGAAAAGGCGATTCCTCAAGCTTCCTAGTCAGCTCAAGCCACTGCTAAACTGTTCTATCAGTTGGGGATTTTCTTCCTAATATTTAACTCAAACTGACTTTCCTGCAATTTAAAACCATTGCTTTTTATTCCGTCTTCAGCAGTCGCAGAGAACAAATATTCTCCACTTTTTCAAATATTTGAAAATGGCCAACATGCTCCCCACCTGTAATTCTCTCGTCTCCAAATAACATTCCCAGTGCTGGAGCCCTTTCCTCATAGGACTTGTATTTCAGATCCTTGATCATCGTTCGTTGCTTTCTTCTGAAACCTTTCAGGGTTGGCAACAATCCTTCTCGAAATGAGGAGCCCAAAACTGAATGCCATAACCAGTCAGAGTAAAGGTAATTAGAAATGACCAGCACTGTGATGATCCTAGAGCACTCAGATTATTGCAGTAATTTGGCTGCAAATGAGAATGGCGTGGTTGGCTTCACTTGGGGAGACTTATGTTTTTTTCATTCATTCACAGAACACTCTTTTTAAGAGTGGATAAATACAACACAACCCCCCGTTCTGAGGACTATGTGAAATGCTTACAGTTCTTGTGCTCCCTCATCATTGTTTGTTCCCTGACAGATGACACAAGGGGTGGTCCAATGAAATGCAGGGAAAACAGCAGCTGCAAAGACTGCATTGTTACTTAACAAGACAAATGCAGATTAAGGAACAAAAGGGGGAGGACGTTGGGCATTTTTAGATGAGATGCTACCCACGCGGTAGAGCAATACACCCAGTGAATTACCCGCAAATGTCGTCTACTCTCCCGCAAGTCTTGCGGAAATGTCAGCGTGTTAATGTGCATCTGGAAACCCTAGATATCGAGGATTTCTGAATGCTCCTTTGAAAACTCCCACAATACTCTCACAAATTGCTTGTCATGCACAACTAAAAATGCCCTGATTGCATTTCTCGCAGGAGTCCGAGTTTCCCATGTGGATGTGATGTTACAATCCCGTGATCCCCAGCCCCGCCACCTTCGTCGTGGGAGAGGAATGATCGCAAGAGATTACAATAATACACACACACCCCTGCAGTTTTTATGCATGTCTAAGAACGACCATGGTGTGAAATTGTGAATGAGCCCTCAAAGTCTTACTGGCGAGGCCTTGCAACTATCTTTGTCCTTCCAAGGGAACATTTCCTCTCCTATCAACCGTAGAAGGGAGGGAAATTACTTTGTGACCAGAGTGACATAATCAAAGCTAACCATGGTAATCTAATCATCATAACTTGAAGCCTCATGAGGTGTTTTCATTAGTGACCCACCACTTTAACACAGGGGATATCCACATGTAGTGATTAATTCCAGACCGGTGAAGGGGTTGCTCGGAGTCACTGAGGAGTAATTTCTGCTTTATTTTAACCCTCGAAAGAACTGGGTATCACTAAAAGGGTTTTCATAACCACCCAGAATAACATTTTCAAGGATCATTTCTCTTCCGCTTGACTTGCAACAGGCTGATTGATCTGATAGAAAGGACATTATTGGTAACCAGCTTGAGCGGGATAGAACCAGCTTTCCATCAGACCTATTACTAATTGAAAACCACGGCATGCACTTTAGAGGGGACTTTGAGGGGAGGAGGCAGGCAAGAGAGAATTGCAGGCAGCCGGAAGAATCTAGGTCAGGTTGAGCAGAAAAAATTATGTCTGCAGTGACAGAAATTTGCACTCACGTTTGCTTTTCGTCGTATTTTGCTTGGTTACGTTAGGGAGTTAGGGGAGCGTACCGAATAGGACTTGATCTGTGTTCAGATCCCATCCAAGCCAGGAACTCACCAGGCAGCCTTGGAGAAGTTGCTACTTTTCAGCCTCAGTTTCCCAGGGTGAACAAGATAATGACTGTAATGTAAAGCACTTTGATTGCTAAAAAGGCTATAGAAATGATGATTAATTATGGAGCAGCGGCTTCTGCTCCATAGTTAAGGCCAGCGTGCACTCTCCATTATAAAGCCTGAACATTCTATTGCTTAATAAAATTGTCACTAATTATTAATAATATGACCATGTGGATATATTACAAACACAGAAAAATTCTGCAAGATTGGAAGGGCTGTTTTGACCCAGCCCTTCCTCACCCTTTGAAGCTTACTGCTTGTTCCTTAATCTATTATTTACTGTATCCCATTGAAATGCATTCATACAACCACTGAGTTTGTCGCATTTCAGTCAAGGATGGTTCCAAGCAAGTGCAGATTGTCTGATCAGACAGAGTCTTACAATGCTGTGTATGACTAGTAGCGCTAAAGAAATGATAAATAATAGTAGTAGTAGTAGTTGTAGCCTGTCTGCGTCACCAATATAAGGGGCTCAGGAATAAGTCCCAAAATGACAACATGAGTTGAAAAACACTAGCATAAAATCCAGACCAGCAGCACCTCACACACAGGAAGCCCTGTTCTATGGAGGCCCATAGCAATACGAGAGGGGCTCCCCTAAGAGGTGGGCCCATGTGTAAATGAGAAATGACAACATATGCATAACACAGAGCCCTGACATGGAAGGAACTCTACCCCCTCCCCCCTCCCCCGGAGAGGGGACGTTATATTGAATGGAATGTCAACAATTAATTTTGGTAGCATTTTCCTTCTAATAGGTAAGTCCGTTAAACGTTCCTCTGTGAGAAGGGGTCCCCGGGCCCCCGTTATGCACGAAACCCCAGCTGAATGAGAGGCCCCTTCTAAATTCTGTACTTCCAGATCAAGTGCGAAGGATAACACAAGCCATGGATTCATGGCAACGATGCAAAGATCAAGCTTATAGAGTTGAAATGAGTAGCTCATTGGTTACCCGTGGGCAATACCCGCAATTTCGAGTATCATGTTGGATGCCTGATTATCCCCAAATACTAGATATTACCCATTACTAATTTATTGTTTTTCCTGTCAACAAGTCCAGCTCTCTGAAGAATGCAGAGGGAGTCGGGGAGCATTGAGCAGATGCTGGACTGGAGGTCAGCAGCCCTGCGGTAAGTACTTAAATTTAAAAAATATATATTTTCTTGTTGTTTTTTTTACAAGAATCTGGCCTGTTTCTCAGTTTGTTCTCAATTCCCAGAACAAATGAAGAAACACAATTCTCGTCAAAAAATGAGAAAATATTGAGAATGCGTAAACAATAAATCGGTAGTGGTAATACCTGGTATTTGGGGGTAATCCGGTGCCTAATTGGGTACCCAGGTAGTCTGTTAGGTACTCAACGCGGTACTTGAAATTGTGGGTATTGACACACTAAGAAAGATGATGTTCCTTTTCCAGCATAGGGAAATATGGTCACCGTAGGTTAAGGACACTTGCATGATCATGTCCTTACTTACTCATCTTTACTTTTAACAAATGGTAGAACAATAAATTGGTACAGGGATTGGTGCTGGAAGTCAGAAAATCGGTACTGGAAGTTGGAAAGTCGGTATGAAAAACAGTAAATCGGTACATCAGGTCACCCACTGAGCACTAATCAAGAATCAGTTAGTAATTGATGTTACCAGGTTACCACCATTTTGACAAGTAGACCCGTTTTTACTGGTACATGTTTCAGCTCTACACATTTAGTTAATGTAAGGTGGCCGTACATCCCATTTTAAAAGAGACCGTTCTTATTTCAGTCCTATCCCAGGTGTCCCAACTCCCCCCCCCCCCAAAAATAAATAAATAAATTGGGGATTTGTCCCATATTTGAGGGCACCAGTGTGACACCAGCAGGAGGGACAGCTGCATGGGTGTGTGTGTGTGGGGGGTGTTAGCCAACCTGACCAGGTGGTGGAAAGCAGCTGGAGTGAGATCTGAGTGGAGGCAGGCCAGGCCCAATACTGGAGGAGACGGGACAGTGGCCCAGAAGGGGTGTGCTGTGTGCTGCTCTGATATCAGTCCCCCCTGGAAACAGGGACTGACTAGAGAGTTGCACAGGGCTGGGAAGAGGCTTCCCTGCTCCCCCTCCCCACTCAGATAATTTACTGTCGGGTCACAGCTAAGATTTGCAGTGTGGCTGGGGACGCAGAGAGCAAGCCCGGTTCTCTGCAGAATGCAGAGAGGGAGGCAGGGAGCAGTGAGTAGGCACCGTACTGGAGGTCAGCAGTCCTGCAGTAAGTACTTCTTTATTTTTTATTTTTCTCAACATTTTCTCATTTTTTCAATGAGAATCAGGCCTGTTTCTCAGTTCGCTCTAGTTTCCCAGAACAAACTGAGAAATGTGATTCTCATCAAAAAAAGAGAAAATACCTAGAACAAGTCTCAGTCCTAGCAGCAGCAATGACATCACACTGGGATGCGCAGCACCAGGGAGGACGTGGGCGCCCGAGAGGGACCAAGCCAGGTAGCTCAGAGGGGGAGGCTAAATATCAATTCTGCTAAAACTGGGCTTCTGATTAAAGTTAATCTTCATTTGTACATGGAAAGTGTTTTATGAATTGATTTTAAAACTCCAAGGTATGTTTTGCCGCATTTCACAACACACGACTGATATGTTAAATATTACTTTCAAGTATATATTTATTGCATTAAAAAGTTGACGGTATTAGAGAAAAATACATACTACATTAAGGAAGTTGATGTCCCAGTGTTTAGCATAGGGAAATATGATCACCCTAAGTTAAGGACACTTGCATGATCATGCCCTTCTTTGCACATCTTTTCTTTAGGCTAGACACAACCAATTTCTCCAGTCTTTCCTTATATGACCTGTATTTCAACTCCTTTATTGGATCCTTGCCAATTTGCCTATATCCTTCATAGAACAAAACAGGGCCGGATACTCCAGTTGAGTGGCAACCAGTGCAGTGATGAATTCTGAGGTCATCAGTTCTGTGTTTGACAGCCTGATCTAGTGTTTGTGGAGTCTGCAAGTATCCTGCCATAAAAATATTTTACAAACTCCTAAATGATAATACAAAGTACAAGCTCAACTCCCCACCCCCATACAAGGGTGTGAAATGTGGCTTTTATGAGATGCTTGAGCAGTCTGCGTGGACTTTTAAGGACAAGGCTCACAGTCATTTCAATTTTATTTACTTGGGATTGATAGAAAACTGACGTTAGTATTTTTGTAACTGGCTGGCTGTTGATGTAGTTACTGTGGCTGGTTTTTAGCATAGATAGTTTCACCTGTTTTTACAAGTGCTCTCCTTATCAGCCGCTCAGTTCCACAAAGCCCACCGAAGACTTCTTTTATGGGTATGCAGATACAAGCGGATTACATACAGCACATGAATGAGACTGAGCACTCTCTCTCTGTGTGAATCAAATAAGGGATTTTAAGATCTCTGCTTTGGATGGAGCTGTAACACTAAAATCTGACCATTTGTTAGGAGTGGTCCTTGGGGTGAAAATCCATTTAGTTTCTTTTCCGTTTTGTTTCCCCCTAGAATATTGGGTTTAATTATGGACTTGGTTTATGGAATCATATTTAAATCCAATAATAATAATAATAATAATAAATAATAAATAAATTACTATGCATGCGCAAATGACCGCCGGAACATTCTGCGCATGTGCACCTTTTCCAAAATGGCGGCAGCAGCATCACCGCCAATTTTGGAAAAGGGAAGCCAGTCTGTGCCTGTGCAAAATGGGCACTGCACATGTGCAGACTAAAATGGTGGTGATGTTGCCACCGCCATTTTGCAAAAGTAGCACAGTCCGGTGGCCATTTTGCACATGTGCGGTAATTTTTAATTTTAATTTTAGACCCAAACTGAAACAGGTCCATTGTAGCGCTGTTCTGGTTCAGATTAACCCATAACGGCCCATTCTTGGCAATTCCGGATTAATTTGAATCTGAACTTCCCACCCACCTCTACCACTTGTTGTCATTAAATATCCAGGCTTTGATCCACAGGGGATTGGCCTCAATGGAGTGTTCTGGCTAGTGGGACGCACTTTCTAGACGATGTTACGTTATCCTTCTGCATTCCCTCTGGGGCAGAGTCACCAGCTGACAAGAAGAGGAAGGTGAAAGTAATGGAGGATTCAGTTCTTAGAAATAAAGTCAGCTGGGTTTGTGATGGCCATGGTGAATTGGGAAGGTAGTGGATTTCACGAGATGTCCATTTATTCTATTTACTTTTTATTTGTTTGTATTCCACCCTTTCTCTAGGCTTAGAGTAGGTGTTCACTGTTTCCCCCTTTTGGAATGCCTCTCTGTGTGCCCATGATGCATGGACTTAAGATGCCAATGCTACTTGAAAGAGGGTGCTCCTGACAGGCCTCATATGCCATGATGAGACATAGGGAAGGAGTTGGTCTTTCAGATGCATGGGGCCCAGGCCATTATAGCTGTCGCTTGCTCCACCACTCCTGGGTCCCAGCAGGGCACTGTGGTGCCATCCACTAGCCGGGATGGTGCAGAGTCTAAGGTAGCACCAGACCTGAGAACGCCTACTAGTCAGGATGGTATGGAACTCCAGGTAGCACTGCGACCAGAATTACCATCCACTATCCAGAAGGATGCATGTAGCACCAACACAGGACTGTGTGCATTGCCCAGGACCAATAAGGAGAAGCCCTGCAACCAAGGGGGAGGAGCAGGGAGTTTCTGTTCCCTTATGTAAGGGGAAAGGAGTAATTTCCGCATTCATCTGTCAACTGTGCAGATCTCCTGCCCTGGCTTGCTGATACCTTTTCTCTGCTCCCTGTAACTATGCCTGCTTTAGACTTCAGGCATGAACCTGGTCCTTGGTTTCCTCAGTCCTCTCCAGCCCCAAGGCATGAATCCAGCTGCCACTTGCCCGTTTCTTTCGGACTGTTTTCCCGGTAACTGACCTCGGCCCACCACGTGCCTACAAGTTTGGAGTCTCCTTGCTGCCCGGTTGTACTGCTTGTGCTTTTGAACTGCCTTCTGGAATTCTACCCCAACCATAGACTAACCATGAATTTGGACCCTCCTGCTTTCTCTGGTGAGTGTCCCAGCCATTTGGGGACTCTGCCCGGCCACCCTCATGACAATAGGTCAAAGCCAGCACCTTGAATTGTGCCTGGAAAGCTATGGGTACCAGGGCAGACCATGAAGATAAGATGTTAGACGTAGGGCTGGCCTTTGAATTTTGGGGCACCACAGCACAGATAAAATGAGGGACTTCTGGTGGCATCTCCTCCTGCCACATGGTCCCGCCACATTGGAGGTACCTTGAGGTGGTTGAGTTTGAGACCCACTGGGAGAGTTTGGGGCCTGACACTCTGCCCCTGGGGTGATTGTGAGGCTCTTGGAAGTAGAGAAAATAGCAAGGCCCGGGGTGATTGCCATGGGTTGGCCGTGGTTAGGCAGTGTTGGGGAGTTGCCAATTGTCCTGACATGTGGGTACCAACAACGTAGGCTATTGACAGAGGCCAGATGGGCTCAATGGACCTTTGATCTGAATTAGGGCTGAAACAAGATCTTGCAGATGGAGAAAATCTCAATAAGAATGGAGTTCTTGTGATTTCCTGAGCAAGAAACTCACAAGAATCGGTCGTTCTCACTGCCACTGTCTTGAGATTCTAGAAATTTTTTAAAAAATCACTGCACATGACCAAAATGGCCACCAGGCTGTTCTGCGCATTCATGGTCCCTTTCCAAGATGGCATGGGTTGCATCAGCACCATTTTGGAAAAAGGGCAGCTGGTTCTGCACATGTGCAAACCATCTGCTCATTTCCAAAATTGCGCCAATGCAGCCGGTGCCATCTTGGAAATAAGCCATGCATATGCACATGCGCAGTGGCTTTTTAAAAACATTTTTTCCAGAATCTCGCAAGATTGTCGAACTGTGAGTGAGATCTTCTTGCGATCTCGTTGAGAGTTCGCATTCTCGCGAGATTCTCGCAAAAATCAAAACGATTCTCCATTCAACCCTAGTCTGAACCGATGTCAGTTCTTATGTTCTTAACCATTATTTGAAGCAGTGGTAACTTTTACAAATGTTATTGTTATTTGTTATTCTTTTCAGAAAGAAGCACTGCACACAGGCAGGAAAATAATTGGGTGAGTCGGAAGGTTTTGTTCACTCGATGCAAACGATGCATTTGGATAGCAGTTGTTTTCAAACAAACTTAACCTCGGTTTATGGTTGTGTTTTTAAAAAAGCCTAAAATGAAATATAATTGTAGCTAATTCACACATGCAGTGGTAACAACTCATGCTATAAACTGTTGACATCAGGCTCTACCATTAAATGAGCTTGACCTTGACTTCTTGTCTCCATCAATGCTAACACAGATAGTGTCTATAGTGGGGGAGAGGGGGCAGAATCTGTCTCTGGTGGATTGAATCCAGCCTGTGGCTGGTTTTTTTAGCCCCTTTGCATTTCCTGGATCTGACCTATCGATCCAGTCGCTACTTTCAGACACTGAAAAAGTGCTCTCATGGGAAAGGAGTGGAAATAAGGGTATGCATTCAAGGACAGGGGATGGATCTATAATCGGGACCCTCCCCATCCTGCGCACACCCCTGAAATGTCTCTATCCCCAACTCCTATCCAACTCTGCAGAGCTTGTACTAGTTTCCAAAGGGGCCCATGTGAGGGAAAAGGTTCCCCACCCCTGTCTACACCTTCAGAATGAAGGTGAAATATCCGCAAATATTCACACCACTTCTGTTGCGGCCGCAGTTATAGCCGAGATATTTTCTTGCCTTTAGGGGCAAGAAAATTTGGATTCTGTCTCTCGTTCCACCTTAAATAAAAGAAACATGCAGCCGGCATGCCAGCTACAGGGTGGGTGGGTGGGTGGGTGTGAGGGGGTTGACCCAGGTGAGGTTAGGTTGGGGCACAGATCAAAAGTGCGCCCAACCGGGGCCAGTCAGTGAGCCCGCCCCCATACCCTTTGGTGGGGATGAACGAAACAAATGTGTGGCTGGCCAGCCCAGCCCCCAGCGTGCCCCCAGCGCCCTGTCCTCTGCCATGATGGGTAGCCATGGTGGCCAATCACGGGCAGCCATGGTGGCCCCTGATCCCCAGTGCAGGGTGAGGCTGTGAACAGAGGCACAGGTCTGCTATGGCTCATGTTGGCCCACCTGGGTGGCCCTTGGCCTAGTCTGTGGGTCCAGGATCATCTGGGGGAACCTCATCCAGGCCAGCCACCTACCTACCTGGACTAGGGCAGCAGCGGGCCGCATCTGGCAGACCAGTAATAAACGTGACGATAGGTCACATTTATTATCACCCATAATCTGTTATGGGGCCATAGCTCGAATGAATTGGAACTCAGGCCGCAGACACTCTAGGTCAGCACTCTGATACCTAGAGAGCTGTTCGCCACCACTGGTTGTGGTCCACAGCATCAGTGCCAGTCTCTGCCCTGCCCTTATTGGCCAGACAGCCTGTCCCCTCATTGGCCGTTTGGGGCTATAAAGGCCTTACAAGAAGTGTCCCAGTAATACAATAGCATCTTGGACTGTAGTGTGTGATCCTGGCCCTCTGCCTTGGCTCAGCCTTGCTTCAATTCTGCCCAGGCATTGGGCCTTCACCTCTGGCATTGGCCCTTCACTTCCTTATGGCTGCGACTCCTGACTTGACCCCAGTACTAATTTCCCGGTTCCTGACCTCATTTTTGACTTAATTCTTTGGCTTCTGATTCCTGGTTCTGACCTGGAACTGTTTGCTGACCACAACCCTAGCTTAGTCTTTGGTTCGTCTGAGACTCTGACCTCTGAACCATTGGACACCTCATTTTAAGGACATTGATAAATTGGAGCAGGTTCAAAAGAGGGCAGCAAAGATGATAAACGATATGGGAAGCAAGCTCCCATGAGGAAAGGTTGAAGGAACTGGGTATATTTAGTCTAGCCAAGAGAAGATTAAGGGGAGACATGAATTTTATAATTAGCAAGCATTTATATAGTGACAGCAATGTACCTGGTGCTTTACCAAGTAATGGAGTAGACACGGTCCCTGCCCTAGGGCTTACAATCTGAGAGACGGGGGTGGGGGAGAGATGAAGGAATGGGAACAGAGGGAGAGACCAGGTGTATATGTTAACGAAGGATGTGAGGTCCCAGGTGCACGCGCTTGGCTTAGTTACATCGAAAATGATGGCTGGCTGGTCTGTGTGGTGAGGATATGAGTACACAGACCTAAGGTAACAGATTGTACTGAATGGTAGGTATCAGCAGGAGTTAGGTGAGGGGAGCGAGGAGTCGGGGAGGGCAGAGTAGAAGAGGTGGGTCTTGAGGAGGGATTTGAAGGTCCGAAGGGAGGAGGTGAGGCGGATGTGGGCATGGAGGGAGTTCCAGGCATGGGTGGTAGCTAGGGAGAAGGGATGAAGGCGCTTAGGGGAGCAGGGGAGACGTGGGTGGGCGAAAGAGGGGACAGAGGAGGAGCGGAGTTCACGGACTGGAGTACGGAAGGAAATTAGTGC
This sequence comes from Sphenodon punctatus, assembly GCA_003113815.1. Classification (NCBI taxonomy): domain Eukaryota; kingdom Metazoa; phylum Chordata; class Lepidosauria; order Sphenodontia; family Sphenodontidae; genus Sphenodon; species Sphenodon punctatus. The sequence goes on from QEPC01004922.1 coordinate 9,935,928, forward strand.
AGAGAGGTACGGGGGAGCAAGGTTGTGAAGAGCTTTATAGATGAATACTAGGAGCTTGTGCAGGATTCGTTCAGGAAGGGGGAGCCAGTGAAGAGAGGAGAGGAGGGACTGCACGTGGTCGAAGCGACGGGCGAGGTGGATGACCCTGGCAGCAGACATTTGGATGGAGATAAGGGGAGAAAGGTGAGAGTGGGGGAGACCAGTGAGAAGGTTACAGTAACTGAGATGAGAGATGACCAGGGCATGAACACAAGGGTTTTGGCAGACGAGACAGAGAGAAAAGGGCGAATCTTAGCAATGTTATGGAGGGAGAAGCAACAGGATTTGGCAACAGAGTCAATATAGGGTTTAAAAGAAAGATGTATCAAAGATGAAGCCTAAGCTATGGGCTTGGGGGACCGGAAGGCTGGTGACCCCATCGATAAGTATCAACAGGGAGGAGGGAGAGGAAGGATGGGGGTGGGGGGAAGATAAGGTGTTCAGTTTTAGCCATGTTGAGTTTGAGTCCAGGTAGAGATATTAGAGAGACAGCAGGTGAGGGGAGCTTGGACAGATAGAGAGAGAGAGAGATGGAGTAGAGAGAGAGAGAGTTTAGTGTCATCAGTGTAGAGGTGATATTGGAAGCCATGGGAGGCAATAAGTTTGCCTAGGGACAGGCTGTAGATAGAGAAGAGGAGAGGGCCAAGGACAGACCCTTGGGGAACACCAGCCGAGAGGGGAAAGGAGGAGGAGGAGGTGGAGTTGGCAAGAGATGCATTGAAGGAGTGGTCAGAGAGGTAGGACCAGTCGAGGACGGAGCCCTGGAAGCCAAGGGAGTGAAGTGAGTGCAGCAAGAGTGAGTGTGGTCAACAGTATCGAAGGCAGCAGAGAGGTCAAGGAGGACAAGACTGGAGTAGAGGTGATTAGATTTAACCACAAGTAGGGCTGAAGCGGCAAGCTCTGCGGTAACTTTTTCCAATGCAAAAACTCTTCCGCAATAAGCGGCATGATGCGATAGAGACGTTCATTCCGCTACTTTCATTCTGCTAATTCTGCCGTTCCGCTACTTTAATTCCGCTACTTCCAAAGACTGCGAAAATAGCGGAATAATGTTTTTTCTGACAGTTTCTATCTTCTGCAATTTCCACCAGCACTTCGAAGTAGTGAAAAATGCTTGTTCCGACAGTTTCCGCGATTGTTTTGACAGTTTCCGTGATTATTCCGACAGTTTCCGAATTAGCGGAATGCCGGCAAAAAAGCTGCGCACCGTTATGGGCAATTCTGAAATGGTGGAATGAAATAGCAGAACAGAAAAAGGAGTTACTGCTTCAGCCCTAGCCACAGGAAGATCGTTGGTGATCTTAGCAAGAGCAGTTTCAGTAAAGTGAAGGGGTCAGAAGCCAGATTGGAGTGGGTCAAGAGAGGAGTTGGCAGAGAGGAAGTCGAAGCAGCGGGAATAGACAACATGTTCAATAAGCTTGGAAGCAAGCTTCTATCTCTACTCCTTCTCTCTCTCCCTCTGTTCAAGCTCGTCTCATCAACTGTCTCTGACATCTCTACCTGGATGTCTCAACATCAACTCAAACTCAACATGGCTAAAACTGAACTCCTTATCTTCCCCCCTCATCCTTCCTCTCCTTCCTCACTGTCAATAACTATTGATGGAGTCACCATCCTGCCTGTCCCCCAAGCCCGTAGCCTAGGCTTCATCTTTGACTCACCCCTTTCTTTTAAACCCTACATTGACTCTGTTGCTAAATCCTGTCGCTTCTCCCTCCATAACATTGCTAAGATTCGCCCTTTTCTCTCTGTCTCGTCTGCCAAAACTCTTGTTCATGCTCTGGTCATCTCTCGCCTCGATTACTGTAACCTCCTTCTCACTGGCCTTCCCCGGTCTCACCTTTCTCCCCTCATCTCTGTCCAAAACTCTGCTGCCAGGGTCATCTACCTCGCCAGTCGCTTCGACCATGTGCAGCCCCTCCTCTCTTCGCTTCACTGGCTTCCCCTTCCTGAACGAATCCTGCACAAGCTCCTAGTCTTCACCTATAAAGCTCTTCACAACCTTGCTCCCCCCTACCTCTCTGCACTTATCGCCCTCCATACTCCAGCCCGTGCACTTCGCTCCTCCTCTGTCCCTTCTCTCACCCTTCCACGCCTTCCCTGCTCCCCTAAGCGCCTTCGTCCCTTCTCACTTGCTGCCCCCCATGCCTGGAACTCCCTCCCTGTCCACATCCGCCTTGCCCCCTCCCTTCATACCTTCAAATCTCTCCTTAAAACTCACCTCTTTCGCTCTGCTCTGTCTGACTCTTTATCCTGCTGAGCCACTATTCCTATACCTACGATCGGTTTACCCTTATCCTTGCAACATGGACCTGCCTGCTGTCATTCTCATCGTAACCAAGCCAAGTACGTGCACTTGAGACCTCGCATCTTCATGAATGTTAGACCCCTTGTCTCTCCCTCTGTTCCCCTTCCTAAGTCTCTCCCCCAGCTCCTGTCTCTCAGATTGTAAGCCCTAGGGGCAGGGACTGTGTCTATTTTATTACTTTGTAAAGTGCCAGGTACACTGCTGGCGCTATATAAATGTTTGTTAATAATAATAATAATAATAATAATAATAATTAATAAATGGAAGGAGTGAGAAAGGACGGCAGCTAGAAGGGTCAGAGGGGTCAAGAGTGGACTTTTTGAGGATAGGAGAGACAGTGGCGTGCTTGAAGGCGGATGGGAAGGAGCCAGTAGAGAGGGAGAGGTTGATGATGTGCAGGAGGGAAGGGGCGACAGTGGAAGTAATGGAGGTCAAGAGGCAGGAGGGGATGGGGTTACGGGGACAAGTGGAAGCATTGGAGGAGGAGAGCAGGGAGGAGATTTCCTCAAGGGAGGTAGGTGGGAAGGAGGACAGGCGAGAAGGAGGTGGAGGAAGGAGAGGGGAGGGAGTAGGAAGAGGAGTGGGAAGCGATGTCGAGGCAGAACTTGTCTATCTTGGAGATGAAGAAGGAAGCAAGATCCTGAGCAGAAAGGGAAAAGGGAGGAGGAGGACAGGGGGTCTTGAGGAGGGAGTCAAAGGTGGAGAACAGGTGTCAAGGGTCCTGAGAACAGGACTCAATGCAGGAGGTGTAGCAATGCTCTCTAGCGAGGGAGATAGCAGAAGTAAGGGAGGAGAGAGAGAATTTGAAGTGAAGGAAGTCAGGATGAGAGTGGAATTTGTGCCAGAGGTGTTCAGCAGCACGGGTGCAGGAGTGGAGGTGGCAGATACTGGGGGGTGAGCCAAGGACGAGGATTGTGGGAGCGGACGGGATAGGAGAAGAGGGGGGCAAGGGAGTCAAGGGTGTAGGTGAGAGAGGCACTGAAAGCCGAGACGGCAGAGTCGGGGAGGAGGAGGAAACTGAGAGGAGCAGGGGGGAGAGCAGTCTTTGAATATCTCAAGGGCTTTCACCAAGAAGACGGGAAGGAACTATGAGGGGCACTCAAGGAGAAGGGATGGATCTATGACACAGACTCGCCCCTTTCTTACAGGAAGGTAGATTTCAGTTAAATATCAGGAAAGAGCCGTGCAGCAATAGAGCCAGCTGTCTAGTGGGGTTGTGGGCTCTCCTCTGGAGGTTTTCAAAAAGAGGCTGGACTGCCACCTGTTAGGGATGTTGTCGTGCTCGTCACCCTTTATCCCAGGAGGACGTTGGACCAGGTAACCCTCGAGGTCCCTTCCAACTCTAAGATTTTATGACTATCTTCTGGTACTTGGACCACGACCACAGCCTGGCCCAGGTTCTGATACTGGGTAGAGGTTGTAGACTTCGTTCTTGAAATTACCTACAAGCCCCTGTGAGACTTATAAGCCTGTCATAGTTTGGGGATCAAGGCCATAATGGGTAAAAACAAACATCAACTGCTGAGGCAGGTGTGTGTGTGGGGGTGTGTGTGTGTGGGGGTGGGGTGTGTGTGTGTGTGTAGGGGGTGGGTGTGTGGTACCCCTGGCCAGGTCAGGCTGGGGAACAGAATACATGTTCCCCTGGTCTGACCCAGTCAGGTAGAGGGGAGGGGAGCAACATGAGGCCAGTCAACTCCAATCCCATGCTGCGGCCATTACCCTGCCTCTTGCCATGATGGGCAGTCATGGCTGCCAATAACAGATAGTCATGGTTGGCTGCCATGGCAACCGCCCACGCCAGGCGAAAACAGACGTTCTTGCTCGATTCAGCCCGCTCTGACCTGCCTGGGTGGCTCTTGGGCCAGGACTGTAGGCCTGGTTCCTTCCAGGTTCATGTTTCCAGCCTGAATGCCTGCTCCATGGGACCACAATGGGCAGTCTGAAATGGGCCCACATCTGGCAGTCCCAGAACAGGTGTACAGATTCTAGAGGTGTGCACCAGGGCCCATGCCGTTTTAGTTTCTGTTTTTTGTTTTCGTTATTTAAATCTTTTTTTTTTCTCCATAAATATCAAATTGTCATTTTTGTTTTTGCTTTAGTTTCCCATTGTTTTCAATGGAAAACACATTTTTGGCTGTAACTGTTGTTCACTATATGTGGCTGAAACCTGGGGTGAATATTCCTCCAATGGAAGGCAATATGGGTACCAAATTCCAAAAAGATTGGGTAAAGGAATCCAATTTCAGAAGCAGTTGAATTGTTTTATTTGGCAAAAATCTTCATATACATTCTTAGCTGTAACTTCTTTGTCTCATATTTAATGTAGATAAAACTTGGCACATTTATACCCCTTCCCATATGTACTATCTCTGCCAATGTTCAGAAGTATTGAATAAAGGGTTCTGGTGGTATAAGCAATTAACATATAAATGTATGTCTGACTGTAACATCTTTGTAGCCCAACCAGTGTACATGAAATTTGGCAGGGCTGTATATCACACCTTCACAATCATCTCTGCCAAATATCAGAAAGATTTAATAAAGGGTCCAAATTTTATATACCTGCACAGCATATGTAGAGAAGGAGCCTATTCCAGAGATTCTCTTACGTGTCACTGTGGTATAAGATCAGTTGGTGATGCCAATTGACCAGCAGAAATGTCAACCAAATATCCTCATTCTGTGCTGTGACCATCCCAACATCTCTCCCCCAGTTCTTACTGGGAAATCAGAAGCATCTGCTTAGGAAAGAGCCAATAGAGATTCTCTCATGTCCTCTGTCTCAGTGCTGCAGGATGTGATTGTGATGATAATTGGCCAGCCTGGATGTGCAAACTATATCTTCTGATTGCTGGGATACTATCCCCAAAGTCCAAGTTATGTCCCTTGTGCCTGCCTCAGGAACTATGCTCTTCTTGAAGCCACTATCAATTGGTCCTGTAAAGCTGGAAACATGGAGTAATTGGCCAGTGGATGTGTCTGTCAGTCTTTTGGGTTGCTCCACATCCTCCCTCCTACAGTCTCTCCCTCCCCTGCCGTAGCAGGTGCCTGCCTCTGACTGGCACTGCATGTGCTGCTGTTTATCTGAATAATGGTCTTCACGGGGACATCAATTGCTTATAAAATTGGGTCCCTTTATCAAATTGTCCTGTAGTTTGGCAGAGATGACAGGGATGGTATGTGATACGGGTCTGCCAAAAATCTTGTAAACAGGATGGAATATACAAATGTTACAGCTGGAAATGTATTGTCAAGTTAATGTCTTATACCATCAGGACCCTTCATCCAATCTTTCTGAAAATTGGCAGGAATGTTAGGCTTGTGGAGCAACATAATATTCCACAGTGCCATGAAAATTGAATGGAAGATAAAGAAGCTGTAGCCATGACTGTGTATGGAGCTTTTCTTAAAATCACAACCTTCAATTGCTTCTAAAATTGGTTTCCTTTATCTAATTGTTTTGAAAATTGGTACACAGGATTCCCTCCATTGGGGGTACAATCTCCCCAATTTTCATCATAATTAAATAAGAATCAAAAAGGTGATAGCTGGTAATATGTTTTTCAGTGTTGTCCCTTTATTTCAAAAACAAAATATCGTTTTCATTTCTATTTTCAATATTATTATTTGTCATTTTTGTTATTGCAAAACCAATAATGAAAACAACAATTTTAATTATCATTATTGTAATAACAGAAATGACATGCACACCCCTAGGGTTAACCCAGGCAGCACCACATTTGTTAACCCGCAATGTCTTAGTTGCCACTGAATTGTTGTCGTGCAAACAAATTTTGACTGAGGTATTCTTTGCCCCCACCTCAGTGTTTGGCTAAAAATCATGATGACTACTTGCTGATTGGATGGTGTGCCCCAGCTAGGAGGAAGGCACCTTTGCTTCTAAGAAGCTGGTGAAAATGGAAAGTCTCCATGAGGCTAATCTTTCCAGGAAATTCAGCTTTGAAAATCATCTTGCTGACAGATGACCTGTGTGTGTACTGCGAGATGCGACATGGCAGGTGTCTGAAACTTTACTTTACTGGGCCTTTTAATATTTGTTGCTCTGGTTTCCAGGGACGCTATTGTCTTTTGTAAAGGTTATTGTGGAGCGTCTTCTAAGCAGAAGGCCATAAAAGAAAAATAACTTGCCAGTCATTCTTAAGATACCGTCTCATGAAATACGTGAGTTTACTTGGAAATCTAACCTTTTATGAGAAGACAATATGTCTTGCACCATTTTTATGTAAGTACATTGAAGCAGGCGATTTTCATTGACACTTTCCCCACCCTTGGCTACGGGGGAATGAGTTCTTCTATAAAAATGTAATTATGTTGGATTGTCCCATGCATCACAATACTGAGCAGCTCTACGCCCACGTGATGGAGATTAACATCCGCAAGAGACCCAGAGCACCATGTCTTGCCAATGTCTTGGAAAGCTTGAGGATAGGGCATTTTCAGTTTTGTTTTTTTTGGCATCAAAAAATCTGCGTTCTTCCTTCAAGGCTGCTGCTGGAGTCACAAGGGTAAATCAAGAAGCCGATCATCTCTTTCCCCTTTGAGTGCTTTCACCATTCCTGCATGGCAGCGGACTGCAGCCATCCAAACAGACATTCCTCAATAATTGTGCAATTCTCCCAGGTTAATCATTAACTGGGACATTTTGTCTCTCTAAAAAAAAAAAAAAAAAAAGAACAAGGAAACGGAAACATATTTAATAAATAGACATAGGACAAGACGGGGAGGAGCTATTTCAGATTTCTAGAGTACAGGCAAATCTCGACCTACCTGACTGTTAAAGGGATAAGTAAACCATTTGTAATGCTGACACCAGTTTGGTGTACACCAAACACTTGTATATATATATATATTTTTAAGGAATGGTGTTGATATGAGAGTAAAGGAAAACCTGAATTAGAGCAGAGCCTCCCAAGCCGTGGGGAGGGAGCCCAAGTGAGGTTGTGCCATTTGTGGATAAAGTCACCACTTGATTCATATTTGATCGACTTAACATGTCTTTCAAAGGCTAGATTTCTGCAATGCACTCTATGGCTGCATTCACAACTGCGCCGGGGAGGCCCGCGGGGGAAGTCGCGGCAGCGGGGAGGAGCCGGAGAGCAGACAAAGAGCCGGTGTGAACGGGGATGTGCCGCGGCTTCTCTCGCGCAGGTCAGGGCAGGATTTTGCACCCTGACATACGCGAGGGAAGTCGCGGCGCATCCCCGTTCACACAGGAGGGAAGTCGCGGCGCATCCCCGGCTCTTCTTCTGCTTCCCGGATCCTCCCCACTGCCGTGTCTTCCCTTGCGGGTCTTGCCACAGCAGTTGTGAATGCAGACTATGAAGAGCTGTCCTTAGTGACTGTTCAGAAGCTGCAGCTAGTGTAGAACATAGTGGTGGCTCGGCTCCTTTCAGGGGCAGGTCGTCGTGGTGAGCAATTACACCTGTGCTTTACGCCGTGCGCTGGCTTCCTCTAGATTTCCAGGCACAATTCAAAGTGCTGGTTCTGACCGTTAAACCTCGAAACAGCCCGGGCGCCACATATCTGAAAGACCGCCTGTCCTACCAAGCTCCACCGCAACACCTGCGGCTGGCCGGAAGCGGTCATCTGCCAATTTTCTTCATACGACAAGGGCGCACAGACTGAGAGGCAGGCTCAGTTGCTACCCGTGTATTGTGGAACTCCCTTCCCTTGGAGGTGCATCTGGGAGGAGCCTGAGCATATTCCGGAGGCGGTGTAAAAACGTTTCCTTTTTGGCAAAATGTTTGGCAGGCGGGGATAGGGTTGGGGCGTAGGGTTTAGGCAAGGGTGAGATTTTTAAGGGGTTTTAATGTTCTGTGTTTTTAATGTTGTAAGCCACCCTGAGCCTTAGGGGAAGGGCAGGGTAGAAATAAAATAAACAAACAAGCAAATAAATAAATAAAATAGAATGTTTTGGTTGCTGCTAGGGCTGTAGTGGAAAGTCACAGCGGTAGCTATTTCCGCCGGAAACAGCGTTTCCGCAATTAGTGGTACGGCATGGCAGAGACTTTCATTCCGCTAGTTTCATTCTGCTACTTCCATAGTTCCGCTAATTTCATTCCGCTACTTCCACAGGCTTCACAAATAGCGGAAACATGACATTTTCGCTACTTCCGCCATTCCACTAGCGCCACGAAATAGTGGAACAGCAGTTTTCCGACAGTTTCTGACAATTCCGCAATGTTTCCGATAGTTTCCGAATTTGCAGAATGCCGGCGGAATTAGCGGAATGTTGGCAGAAAAGCTGCGGTGTGGCGAGGGCAATTCCGAAAAGGAGGAATGGAATTGCGGTGTGGTAAAAGCTGCTGCTGCTTCGGCCCAGTTGCTGCCTGAGAGGCATAGGATTATATTTAATTATTTTTATTTTTATATAGCGCCCCCCCTGCCAGGGAACTTGGAGCGCTTCACATATAACTAATAAAAACAACTTTTAATCCTCACTACAACCCTGTGAGGTAGGTTAGTCTGAGAGGATATTGTGACTGGCCCAAGGTCACCCAGTGAGTTTATTTATTTATTTTTAAAATTTTGCTACCCCGCCCCTCCTGCCACAGGCAGCTTGGGACGTCTTACAATTCGCAAAACCTTTAACCAATATTAAAACAACAATTTAAAACAACTAAAAGGAGGACAAAAATAAAAATAACCCCTACCCAACAACCCACCCCCTCACCCATCTCCCCCACCAAATGCCTGGCAGAACAGTCAGGTGTTACAACTTCTCTGAAAAGAGGGGAGATCCAGGGCCAACCGGGCCTCCACCGGAAGGGAGTTCTACAGCTATGGAGCAGCCACCAAGAATGCCCTCCCCTGTGTGGCCCACTCTCGAGCAGGGTGTCCCCCGATGACCGCAGGGGTCGGTCAAACACCTGGGGAGTGAGGTGGTCCCACAGACAGGTAGGCCCTAGGCTGTTTAGGGCTTTATAGGCCAAAACCAACACCTTGAATCGGGCCCAGAAAACCACCGGCAGCCAGTGCAGGGAACGGAGCACTGGTGTAATGTGCTCCTGGCAGCCCAGTCCTACCAGAAGACGGGTCGCCGCATTCTGCACCAGCTGCAGTTTCCAAGCCGTCACCATGGGTAGCCCCACGTAGAGCGCCTTACAATAGTCCAATCTAGAGGTGTGAAAGCATGGATGATGGTGGCCAGGTCAGTGCCTGAAATAAACGGCCGAAGCCGTCGCTCCAGATGTAATTGGCGAAAGGCGCTTCTCTCCACAGCCTCCACTTGGACGTCCAGGCGGAGCTGCACGTTGAGCAGCACCCTCAGACTCCATACCTGGGGTACCAATGGAGGGCAGACCCCACCAATAATGAGGGCCACCATCTCCATCGCCTTACCCACCAGCATCACCTCCGTCTTGTCGGGATTCAGCTTCAGTCGGTTAGTCCTCATCCAATCCCCCCACAGCCATCAAACACCAAGTAAGCACTGAGACTGCAGGGCCTGGGTCTGTTGAAAAAGAGAGATACAGATGGGTGTCATCAGCATATTGATGACACCGCACGCCGAACCTCCTGAGCACATCACTGAGTGGCTGCATGTACACATTGAACAGGAGAGGGGACAGAACCGAACCCTGCGGGACTCCACACAAGAGGTCTTGGTATGATGAAAAGAACTCCCCAAGGGCTACTTGCTGCATTCTACCAGTCAGGAAAGAGTGGAACCATTCAAGAACAGTCCCACCCACCCCTGAACAGTCCTGCAGGTGCATCACCAACAACTCGTGATCAACTGTATCAAATGCAGCTAAAAGATCTAACAGAACTAATGACCCCGGTTGAATGACCCCGGTCCATTTCCTGGTGCAGATCATCTACCAAAGCCACAAGTGCAGTCTCAGTGCCATACTCCGGATGAAATCCCGACTGAGAGGGGTCCAGATAACCGATGCGGTCAAGATGTCCCTGCAGCTGCTGATCCACTACCCGTTCAATAACCTTACAGGCCGATAGCTGGCAAGGGACTCGACATCAAGCGATGGTTTCTTGAGCAGAGGCTGAACCACTGCCTCTTTGAGACAGCCCAGCACTCTGCCCTCCCAAAGGGAGGCGTTGACCACCCCAGCCAGCAGCGGCTCCATTGTCTCCCGGCAAGATTTAATCAGCCAGGATGGGCAAGGATCTAATTCACAAGACGTGGCCCTAACAGCCCCAAGAACACCAGCGGGTGTCACCGACTGAAATTGATCCCACAAAGCCGGACAAGACGAGGCTTTCCTAACCTCTGGTTCCCCATATGTATTAATTGCGGCATCGAAGTCGTGGTGAATCTGAGAAATTTTATCCACAAAATAATCCACAAACATGTCACAGCGAGCAAGTGATGACAGCACTTCAAGGCGGAGGGAGCCAGACTGACCAGCCCCCGCACCACCTGGAAAAGTTCCGCTGGATGGGATTTAGTGGATGCTATGAGGGTAGCAAAAAACTCCTTTTTTGCTGCCCGCATAGCTATGGCATAGGCCCGTAAACTGACTCTATGACGCAATCTGTCAGTTTCAGCACGCGAACGACGCCACCGTTGCTCCAACTGCCGCCCTTCTCGCTTCAGCCCCTGCAATTCCTGGCTAAGACGATGCTTGAACCAGGGCCTCCCTCCCTCCCGGTCCAGGTACTGCACACTTAGTCACTACACCACACTTTCAATCTCAAAGTGGGTGGTGCTTGGTGATCATTTTTCATCTTGCCGAGACCTCTTGTGGGGGGTCCCGCAGGGTTCTGTCCTGTCCCCTCTCCTGTTTAACGTGTACATGCAGCCGCTTAGTGAGGTGATCAGGGGGTATGGGGTGAGGTGTCATCAGTATGCGAATGATACCCACCTGTACCTCTCGTGTATCGACCCAGGCCCGGCTGTCTTGGTGCTTATCGACTGCAACTGAATCCTGACAAGACAGAGGTGATGTTAGTGGGTAAGTCGGTGGAGAGGACGGAACCCTCGGTTGAGGGGGTTTGTCCTCCGCTAACTTCCCAGGTTCGGAACCTGGGGGTGCTCCTCAATGTGCAGCTCTGCCTGGATCTCCAGGTGGAGGCTGTGGCGAGGAGTGCGTTTCACCAGTTACATCTGGTGCGGTGGCTTGGTCCACTGGTTTCGGTTCTGGATCTGGCCATGATCATCCATGCTTTTATCACTTCTCAGACTACTGCAACGTGGTCTACGTGGGGCTACCTATGGAGACGGCACCTCGGAAACTGCAGCTGGTGCAGACCTATAAAGCCTTACACGGCCTGGGCCCTGCCTATTTGCGAGATCACCTCACTCCCTGGGTTCTGGACTGGCCCCTGCGGTCATCTGGGGGCTCCATGTTGGAGGTCCCTCAGGTTTCCTGGGGGGGCCACGCAGAATTGGGCATTCTTGGTGGCCGCGCCGCACCTTTAGAATTCCCTCCCGGTGGGGACCCATCTGGACCCAGACCACCCAGTTTTCCATAGGAATTGTAAGACCTGGCTGTTCTGTCAGGCGTTTGGTGAAGGTGGATGGTGTGGGTTTTTGTTCTCCTCATTTTTATTGTAATTTTTGCTATGTGATGTTTTCATATTTTTTTTCTTTATGGATTTGTTTTGTTGGCCGCCCCAGGCTGCCTGTGGCAGGAGGGACGGGGTATAATTTTTTTAAATAAATAAATAAAGCGGAGTTCCACCATCAAAAAAGTTTGGGAACTGCTGTAACTGAGAGTGTACCCTAGGCGTGGTCAAGAGGTAGATTACGATTTTCTGGTAGATCACAAGCTGATCTCCAGTAGATTACCTCTGAGGCAGAGAGTGAGACTGGCATTGACGCCAGAGGGTGTGTCTGGGAGAAAAACGGGGACTCGGAGATCCCCTTCAGTACCACAGGGAGGGTCTCTCTAAAGGAGAGTGTCCTTTCCCACTCTTGGGGCCAGTCGCTGAGTAAGCACCCTACAGCTGCGAGCCACTGGGGAAGGGTCCCAGCCAGAAACACCAGAGCCAGCAGGATGGGTCCTGGAAGATCACCTGCTGCCGTTGACGACTGGATCAAGTAGATTGCATGTGTGTGGATACCTTTAAGAGCTCTGTTTGTACGTTGTTACATTTGCTTGGGATTTTGGAGGGAACTACAGAGACTATGCTGGGAGGAGCCGGTGGTCTTGCCGACTCTTGCTGAAAGAAGGGTTGGTTTGAGGTAGGTGAAATAAACGATTCTATATTTTATTAAAATCTGATTCCCTGGTTTCTGAAGAACAGCACACAGAACCGGTGCAAGGATTTTTGCTGCCCTACGTGCCTCCCCCCACCTCTCACCATGTCTGATCCAGCCGCAGAGCCAGGGTCGGACGTAGGGATGGTGAGGCCCAGGGCGGGGGAGAAATGTGGGGCCTTCTTTTGCCACTGGTGGGCCTAGGGGTGCTCCCCGGCTCGGTCTGGGGGCGCTCCTCCGCCATCCGACAGTGCCCCTCCGCCCATCCATTTTTCGGAAGGGACCCCCTTCCAAAAAATGGATGGGCAGAGGGGAGTGCCCCCTCCACCTGTAAGGGGCAGGGCAGGGCACTTACCTCATCCGCTGCTGGTCAGAACCCCGTGCCGGGCCCGCTCGCCCCACTCCAATCCTGACCCAATTCTGCACGCTCCCTCTCCCTGCGCTAGCCCACCAGGAAGTTGCATAAAACAACTTCCTGTGACATGAGGGAGGGAGGAGGAGCCAGCAGCGCTGCGGCTGAGCAGCCAGCGTGCGAATGTGAATGCTGGGGCCAGGGCACGTGGGCCCTGGAGGCCGGTTTGGAGGTGGAGCAGGGAGGCAGTGTGGCCGGGTGGGTGGCGGCGGGGCCCTGTTGTGGTGCAGCCATGCCCCCCACCCCATAAAAAAAACAGGCCGAGGAGGAGGTCAGGACAGATGGCCAATCAGGACAGTGGGTGGGGCCCCATGGGCCGCAGCAGCCGCACTGAGCTGCTGCCCCCGCCAAAATAATATATATTTAAAACTGGTCCAATGAGAACGCAGGGCTCCCCCGAGGGCGGGGCCCAGGGCGGCCGCCCCTAGCCGCCCCATGGTAAGGCCGGCCCTGTGCAGAGCTTACCAGCAGTGGCGCTGCCAGCAGGATCAGGAGAGGCGCCCCCTTCAGCTTGCAGGAGTAGCATTAGCAGCAGCAGGATCAGGGCAGGAGAAGCAGTGGGGGCGGCGGAAGAGGCGGTCCTGTCAACTTGCCATTGTAGGTGGCTCCGTCCCTGCTCCAGTGTGGAGTTTAGCAGTGACAGCAGCAGGACCGGGAGCAAGAGAGACTGTAATGGAAGCTGGATGAGGGAGGGGAGCTTATTGGCAGGCCTGCCTCGGGCAGTAATTTGATGGGGGCACCTCTCCTGTTCCATCCAGTGCAGAGCTTCTCACCGATGGTGACAGTGGGGTAGTTGAATCAGGTGACTGGAGAACCACCCCCTTCAACTTGCCATCCTAGGCAGCCCTGCCAATAAGCCCAGACAACACAGCATACATCATGCGTCTGGCCACCAATGGTTACCCCATCAGTAGTAACTGGTGTGGTGCAGACCCCTTTCTCCATCAGATTGGAGCATCATAGCACCTGGCTTACCTGCATAATTGCACAGTTCATTTAGAGCAGAGTTGTAACTCCTCCAACAGCCAGGTTGTAACAACCATGGAATGACCCCAAGCCTATTGTGGAGCAAAGAGTTTCCATGAACACACACACACGATTTGTTTTGTTTTGTTTTGGAAAGTAATTTTCTGTACCGCACAGGGAAATGTTTGTGGGTACAAGGCCTAACACAGACTCATCGCTGTGAAAGTACAAGTGGGTGGCTTCCAATTTCTGGTCTGTGAAGCTTTTGCTCGTGATCTGAAGGGCTTCTGAGGCACTAGAAAATGGACAGGAATACAGTGGCTAGTAATTTCCTAGTGTCAGTCTCCCAAGTAGGTACGGTGGCCACCACTTGCAGTTTGACCCTGAGACTCCCGTAGGTCAAAATGGGAGTCTTGGGATCAAACTGGGAGAAGTGGTAACCTTTCATGTAGGAAATGAGAGAAGGTAGTTTTCTGATGCTGTCCTGTTCTCTATTGGACTAAATGTCAGGACGTGGCACTTGAGGTCTAGAACCCAGGCCCATAAGGGCTCCCAGAGAGGACTCTTGTCACAGGGCTACCGAGGAAACTTCAAGTGCTTAAGTGTGGGAGCAACTGGAGACCTGTCATCTCTTAGAGGACCTACTTGTCCCAGGACCTACTTGGTCAACAGGGCCATGCCCCTGGATTAGCTGAAGGTCCTATGTAGACTTCTGTCACAGTCAGCCTTAAGTCTTGAGTTTCCAGTCAGAGATCTAGCTTGTCCTGCTATGGCCCTGGTCCTCCTTTTGGCCTCGACATCTGGTAAGTACTGACCCCTGTTTTGCACTCTGACCTAGCCCTTAGTTTGCCCCTCTGGTTTTGGGATATGGTGGCATGGACACCCAGAGATCTGTCCCTGAGCCAGACCATGCCCGTGGTCCCTTGTCGCCATTGGTTAGAGGCTATGATCCTTGACACAAGCTTCTGCTGCGGAGAGTATGCAAGCTTTGGGGCCAAACAGGGCCTTCTCTCAAGCATGGAAGAAATCAGAACTGCAGACTGAGCAAATCCAGGACAGGTGTCTGCATGGGGTAAAAACAAACATGACACAGTGCTGAGTTTTCTTGCTGAGGTCCACATGTGTGGTCCTGTGCCACCAGTTGTTAGCCCATGACTGTGCTGGGGAGGGTAAGCACTAAGAAGCTAGCCCAGTCTGCGTCCTCAGAAAATCTCAAAGGACGCATCCTGGGCCAAGAGCCACCCACCCATGTGGGTCAATGTGGGCTAGGTTGTATGTTTGGCCCCACCTTCTCCACCTTGAGGCATGGGCCACCATGGCCAAGTGCCATGGCTAGTTGCCATGGCTGTCCATCATGGCGGCGGGTGAGGCACTGGGGGAAGAGTGGAGGCGGTTTTCTACACATTTGTTTACTTCCCCATCCTACCCAGGGTGTGTGGGCAGCAGGACAGATCTCCGGCAGTGGACGCATTCGTTTGGTGCCTCTCCTGACCTGGGGAGGGGGGTCCGCTGTTTCCCAGGCCAAGGAACCACCATGCTGCCAGGAAATCTGTTTTTACCCATGGAAGCAAGCACTCAGTCTCTAGTCCTCCATCTATGGAACTGATGCACTCGCCATGAGGTTGTTGTGTTCACTTGCAAAGAGGAGAAGCCAGGAGATGAGGATTAGATAAAGAAACTGGAGCTGAAACGGGAATTGAAGTGAATTTTGAATTTACAACGGCAAAATGAATTTGGAGGTGAGGAGAGAAAAATCTTTGTTTGGAAACTGACACAGGGCTTGGCTTTTCAGTTTTCAGTTCATTGTTTAGTATGTTTGTTTAGTCCTTGTCTTTGGCAGCTAGGGCCAAACCCTGGCATCTCTCCTGTGGCATTTTGGCTTGGTAGCAGTCGGTGCCGGGACAATTCCCTTCACATCTTCAGTGTGCAGAGCAGGCGGCTGAGAAATTTACCTGGCTTTGGGGGGAAGAGACTGAGAGTGCTTGCCCACATTTCTGTGCCAGGGGAATCGGACGAGAAGCAAACCCCCGGCAGGGAAATGATTGTGAGACTTTGAATGTGGGAGTGCAGTTAAAAGCATCATTGAACACGTCTCCAATCATGAAAGGCAGGGTAGGATTTTGCACCCTGCCTTTTGTGATAGAAAACGATGGGAGACACATTAAATTATGTTCTTAACCATGCACCCACATTCAGAGGCTCACGTTAATGTCCCTGCTGGTGAATTGCTTCCCGTTAGATGCCCCCGGCATGATATCGTAGGTACGCACCCTGAGAAGTGACAGGCAGGACCCAGTAAACATCACTCCATCTTCTATGCTTCCGAGGAGTGGGACTTCTTTGAACTGTGATACATCGTTTACAAATTAAGGAGTGTTTGGTTTGGGGTTTTTATTATTTATTTAGAGTTAGTTATTCACATTTTTATCCCACCCTTCCCTTAGGACTTTGCGAGGATTGCAATGCCTAAAATTATATTCAACAATACACAGATAAAAACCAAAGAAATTTCCCTTAACTCACACTAAAAATACGCAAATGAAACAAAGCAAAATCATCTAACCCACAACTTCTCACACTCTATCCCTCGGTCAAAAAACAGACATGCGCCGTAACTCCGCTTTAGCATTTCTTATGCATGTTGCAGGGCTGCATAGGGTGCCAGTTCAACCCTGCAACATGTATAAGAAATGTTAAAGCGGAGTTAAGGTGCAGTTCTGTGCATGTCTGTTTTCACCCCCTGCTTGCCAAAGAGTAAGGTCTTGCCTTGCCACCGGAAGATGAGCAGGATCAGGTTCGGATGAACCTCTGAGGAGAGGGAGTTCCACAATTGTGGGGCAGCCACCAAGAATGTCTCTTTGGGTATTTTCAGACGTTACGAGATCACAGTCCACCACAGTGAACCATGGTCAATCCCGTGGCAGGGCCAAAGCGCCCTGAACGTCTGTTTCGCGGGCACCAGATGTTCACCACAGTCAGTCCCCACGAGGGGTCAAAAATAACCATGCTTCCGGAGCTCCGGCCCGAACCATCTCCGAAAGCGCGGTCAAAGCGATTCCCACTGGGAAACAAAAAAAAGTAACGACTGAACGAGAACCACCGGCCGGAATCAAGCATTATGATTCTCAGCCAGGTACAAAGCACACAGCGTTACTGCCAGGCAACAAGGAACAACACAGGCTGGGGAAGGAGATTTAAAGGGCACACAGCAGCAGGGGGACATGGCAGGATGGAGCGAGGCAGAAGGGAGAGGAGAGCGGAGGGCGAGAGAGCAAGGCAGGAGGAGGTGGAGGAGGCGCAGGCAGAGGAGGCGGTGGTCGTGCTGTGCATGGAGGTGGTGGAGGGACAGCAGCAGCCGGGACGAGCCGCCCCAGTACCTTCCGGGTGCTTTGACCACGGCCCGGGATTGGCGTAATGTCTGTTGCGCTGGTCTGCCGGTCCGATTCCCTGCCGTGGTCCCGCTCCCATCATGTCTGTTTGGGGCCTCTCTTGCCCACGGGGGGTGGTTAGCCGGTTCGCCACCGCTGGGAATCCATTGTGGTGAATTGGGCGCCCGTAACGTCTGAAATCACCCTTTGTAACCTTGTTGGGTGAACTGGATGGGCAGATGGTACCTACAAGAGGGCGTTCCCGGCGGACCTCAGAGGCCGCAGTGCGACTTGAAGGAAGAGACGGTCTTTCTGATATTTGGGGAGCAAACATTTGCATTTGTGCATTTGGCAGTGGTTTTTTAATTTGGGCAGGGTCTGATGGGGCCCCTCTGTGTGACATAATGCAGGGGCAAATCCCATGAATGAGGAGCTGGAGATGCAGTTGGGGAAGCGCAGTAGAGGCAACCAGTTGAAGAGGAGAGTTACATCTGTCCTGTCTAAGGCCGTTTTTAGACGAGCGCGGCGGCGCCCGCGCTTGTTTTCAAAAAAGCCGGCAGCCCGTTCCACACGAGACGCTGCCGCCGAATACGCGCATGTGCGGCCGACGCGCATCCATTTCCGGCCACGTATGACCAGCCTCGATCGCCGACCCGGTCAGTTCGCGCCCGGAAATGGATGCGCGTCGGCTGCGCATGCGCGTATTCAGCGGCAGCGTCTCGTGTAGAACGGGCTGCCGGCTTTTTTAAGAAACAAGCGTGGGCGCCGCCGCGCTCGTCTGAAAACGGCCTAAGAGAGAACTGTGTGGGAAGAAGTGTAACAAGGGTTACACTTGCCACTGTTTGCCGTTTGACCCTGAGACTCCCATAGGCCATAATGGGGGTCTCAGGGTCAAAATGCAAAAGGTGGCAACCCTCTTTGTAAACCCCTTTACAAGGACATAAAGCAGGGCAATAGCCCAGCATATCCTGCCCCAAGGAGTGAATCAATTAAAGTAGGAGGAGCTTTAAAACCATATTGCCTGACATTCTGACAGCCACGTTTCGTAGCTTCCTTGTATTTCAAAGCTGTTGTTCCCAGAGGGATGTGATGATTGCACCAGCTGCCAAAACCTCTTCACTAAAGCTTTTAGAGCAGCAGATCTTGATGCACGCAACCCCCCTCTCCCGCCCTCCGCTGAAAACCAGCAGAGTTCCCACACCGGTGAGCAGCACTAGACACTTAGCTGGCATGATCTGTTCTCCAAGGCTCTTCTGCTCCCTTCTGGTGAATTCTTGCAGTCCGACCTGTTTCCTGAGTCTTTCCAAAGCAGCTCTTGAGCTGAATCTGGTTGCAGGATTTCAGGACAGTATTCTATTAGTCAGTGGACCTTATTCATCCAAGCGGGGACAGCTTTAGGGGTAGGTGGAGTAGAAAGAGACCTAGGGTGTCAAAATGACCCAGGAATGCTGCTCCATGACCGCAGGTGTTGGGCAGGCCCCCAGCTTGGAGGAGGGAAGCGCTCCTGGATCATTTGCCTACGCTGCCTTTGATGGGAAGGGGCAGGATGCCGCTGCTTTCCCACTGGACAGCTGATTGGTGGGGAACCAGGAGCAGTCCCTTCCCTGCCAAAGGCTGTAGCTACCATGGGTCAAGGGGGCTCAGTTAAGCCCAGACCCTGGACTTTAGGGAAGCCAGGAAATTTGCTAGGAAATTTTCAGAGTGGGCAAGGGAGAGAGCAGGGTCAACCTCTGCCTCCCCCCACTCTGAAGATTTTTCTAGTGGCACTCAGGTCATCAAGAAGGAAGCTTTCAGAGTGAGCAGGGATCGAGTGCTGGCCCTGATGGGTTTACTGCTACTCTAGGGGGGCCTCAATGGGTGTTCTTACACACACATTTCTCTTGCATGTTTGCTGTTACATCCTGAACTTTCTGTGTGTCTAAATCACCCACCCAGATCTTAAACATCTAGCTCTGTGTAAAAAGAATTTTAAAACCTCCCCAAATCTCCCCTTCCCCTCCACCAAACGCCTCGCGGAAGAGTCATGTCTTGCACTGACGATGAAAGGCCGCGAGAGTTGGGCGGAGGCAGACACCCACCGGGAGGAAATTCCACAGCGTTGGGGCAGCCACCAGGAATGCCCGCCTGTCAGTCCCCACTCAACAATACCGGGGAAACTCCAGGAGGGCGCCTCAGCAGGCGTCACCAACTGAAACTGATCCCACAAAAAAGGACCAGACAGGGCATTCCTTACCTCTGGTTCTGCCACTGTTTCAGAAAGGGCAGAGTCGAAGTCGTGTTCAGTGTGAGCAATTAGTACTCATTGGCTCTTTTTACACGAGATGCCCCCACGCAATGCGCATGTGGGTGCCTGCAGGTGCCTGCGCGGGGGAGTCCCGTGTAAACACCGTGGTAGGGTGTGGGGGTGCGTGTGTGCTCCCGCGTAACACCCATCACCACCTATCCCCCATGCGTGGAGCAACCGGTGAAAACAGGGGGGGGGGGAGATAAGTGAATATAGGTGTGAGCCCATGTAACCACCACCCATGTGCCACCCCCGCAACGTGGCACACACTCATCTCCCCACACCCATGCCGTTTGAAAAGGGCCAGTGTTACCAGCTTGAGTAGAGCCACCAAAAATGCAGTACCCATTTTTGTGGGTCCTCGTTTCTAGACCGGAAACAAAAAATCTCAGTGAGTGCTGCTTCCATCAGAGGCAGGCATTTGCCAAGAGTCGCGCAAGACAGAAACTTGTCGGCTTTCCTTGCAAGTTTATAGCAAATAGAGTGCTGGGGATTTATAATGGAGGGTGTAAAACACCTTAACTATTAGAGCACTCCCACGCTCGAATGCAGCGCTCCCACGCTCGAATACAGCGCTCCCACGCTCGAATAATAAAGCACTAGCAATGCGCCTGGGGTAGAACTGGGCTGAGATGAGAGTTTCTGTTCTGAAGGGAAATACCGACCTTTCGGGAGTGCTTGCAAATGTCTGTCCGTACATTGTCCGTTTCCTCTCACCCCCTCCTTTGCCTCTATCTCCTCCCCCCACCTGAATTGCCGTAAGGCTGGAGGGAGCGGGATAGATTAAATAAATAAATAAAATAAATTTCAGTTGGGGAGAATGGGACAGCTGACTAATGGCTCACAACCGTCCCTCTTACCCACTAGTCTCCATTGCCCTCCCAGAGCACAGTGAAGCTGGGTAGAGTCGTATACAAATGTTTAATTAAAACTAAGTTGGGTATGCCTTGAAATTAATTAAATGGAATGGCCATTGGAAGGAATGGAGGCAACAGCAGTGCCAATGTCTAAATAAATACTATTGTTATTTCCAACATCCAATTAAGTGATTGTGAAATTATACAACATAGTTGCATCTTTGGGAATACATGGGGAAGGCAAGAGGGTGTGAAATGATAAGGAAGGCACCCGATGCAGTAAGTGGAATGGTTGGAATGACAGGGGAAAATACAAAGAGTGTGCAGGATTAAGTAAGTGGGTGGAATGACAGGAGGAATTAGGGCTCTTTTAGACCTCGATGTGTGAGGTATTTAATTTGCGGTCGGCAAATAATGCCCAACTGCCTTTCATGCGCGTAATCCCCGACTTCCGTCTCATGTAATCCCTTGTTGCGGGATTTTGAAATATCGCGCGAGCGGATTACACAATGGCGACCTGCTTGTCTAAAAGCAGCCTTAGAAGTAGTTACACTAGCAAGGTTCTGAGTGAAATAACGGATTCAGAAGACTGATGTGGGATACCAGGGGAAGCACTCCTATCATTTATTTTACCCACTTACCATAGCTGACTCCCTATCCTTTGACTCCCAATAGCCTCCCTCCCTGTTATTCCATTTCCTCTCCTGTTTTGTCATTCCACACACACACACACGTCTGTTCCATACGACACATACAGACACACATTGTATTTCCCAGGACTTTTGAGTTCTCTGTGAGGGGTGTGGGGGCTACAGGCTTAGCGGGACGACTTGGACCCAGGACTCCTGGGTTGTTTTTTACAAGGTTGAGAGCAGGGGAGAGGAGAACAGGCTCGGAACCAGTTGCTTGTGAAGGGAGTGCAGCCTACTGGATTAGCGTGGGGTGGAGAGACTGGAAGCCAGGATTCCTGAGTTCTCTGTTACAGGGCTGGGACCAAGTAGATTAGAGGGGGAGAAGGTGTGGGAGCCAGAACTCCTAAGTTCTCTCTTTCTTAAAGAGGAAACGGAGGGGGTGAGGGGCCAGCTCATGCCCTCCTGTCCCCAACTTCAGTGTTTCCCCCAACCTGCAAAGAGGAAGAGGATTGGGGCTGAAAGACGAAGGCAAAGTGTGGGTGCATGGAGCCTAAGTAAGTTGTAAGTGAGCCCAATACGTGAGACTGTACAATGTCTTTACTGCTAACATGGCACGGAAGTTAAGGCAGGAGCCTTATCTTGCAATTTCCATGCTTTTTAGTGCATGATTAAATTTGCTCTACTTCACCCCCCAACTCCTTCCTGGGCCTTGGAGTTTGCACTAATTTTAAAGTGGACTGTGGAAGGGAAAAAATTTCCCACTCTACGCAAATATTTATACTAAGAGAACTTTGCCTTTCCAACGCCAAGACTTTAAGGGCACAACCCTCCAACCATCAAAGTCAACAGCCCATCTCCCATTGACTGTAATGTAAGGAGAGTTGCTCTTTGAGGCTTCAAGATCCCACCCACCCCCTTACAAACTTTGAGCCCAGAGTTCTGCCAGTGTCATTGATACACAGTTGCTCGTTGGTTTACGGTTAAGAGGAGAGTGGTGGCTTTTAAGCCCTTGAAATGCCAGCACCTGCTTGAAATGCGAGATGTTGGCTTTGTGTGTTCAGTGCCTGCCTGGCATGTGTTCCGCAATGTTTGGGGTAAAAACAATCCAATCCATCCTTCTTAGGATTTGCTGGGTTTAAAGGGAGAGATGCCAGGGAGAGATTAGTTACTTGTTGAAGTTGGCAACCGGCTACCAGGAAGTGTAGCAGTCTAGCACGTCGCCCTGGGTTGCAGGTGCATTTTGCCCATCTGATGAGCTCTTTGGAAACCATGATTAAGGCCACATTTAGACGTGCATGGTGCACACGCAGTGTGAATACCGCGCCTGCGGGATTTGTACACCCGGCGTGATTTCATGCTGCGTGTTTGCCGTGCACGTCGAAAAGCGGCCTAAGATTGGTGACATTTGGGATCAGGCTCACTCACTAGCATGCTTTGGCATCCGAGCTCTCTCATGCCAGAAGGTCTAGAGATGACTTTTACTTGCTTCATCATGATTACATGCTCCTTGCAAGGCTGTGCCCTGGATTGTTTCAATGCTTGATGCAGTAAATGCGAAAGCAGCAAGGATACAAGTCCTCAGGTCAAGGCCCTAGATGCCCTCACAGACCGGATTAGCACCCTGCCTCCGGCACTTCCTGACTATAGGCTTTGCCCTTCACCTTGCCCGAGTCTGAAGGGCTGGGGCTCAGTCTGGTGTACAAAGTGCCACACCCAGTGTTCTCTTATTATTAGCAGGGTTTCTAGTTTTCTCTTTGCGACAGAAAACCAGAGATTTTGCCTTTTTCCAGAGAATTTTGCGGAAAATGGCAAATCCGTACAGGTTTGGGAGGAGGACACAGCGAGCGACAAGACAGAGTGGAGCTGAGGTGGGCCTAATTGGGCCCATAGCAGCTTCCCCAAGTGCCAGCCTCTATGGCCGCTTTTAGACGAGCAGGTCGCTGTTGCGCGACCCGCTCTATATGGTCCCCCTTTCTGGTTGGCAGAGCAGTCCGGTACTAGGCTGGGAGGAGGAGGAGGAAGCAGCAAGTGCAGGGCTGTGGAGGGGAAGCCACCTAAAGGCATGTGCTGTGTGGGGAAAGGGGCTCTGCATTTGGAGAGGTGCCACAGGTCTGGAATTTTTTTATTTATTTATTTTAGTCTGTTGGTGAGACAGGTAGCTGCAAAATTGCATAAAATGAAAATATGACAAAAGGTGTTCTAACTCATAACTATATATATTGTGATAAAAGAAAGTCAACTAGTGTTTACATTTAATCACAGAAAAATTGAGATTTGGGGGTTTTAATCAGAGAATTTATGTTTTTTTATCAGAAAATTTCCAATTTTTTTGTTGCAGACAACTAGGAACCCTGATTATTAGCTAAACAGGGTCTGCCCAGACTCTGTCTCTTCCTGGTTGTCCCTCCTCTCGGTACCTGCAACCATATACTCAGATCAGATCATCAGGCCTCATTCTCACAACATCCTCCCCACTTTCAAACTCCCCATGTGTTCCTTCCTCTGTGTCCACCTTGCTCCATGGTAATGTGTTCACACAGCTGCGGATTGCCCTGCATTACAATGACTTACTTTGCGTATCAGTTAAGGGAGCACAAGAAGGGGTAAGAATTTTTACCCAGCTCTCACAATGTGGGTTTGTGCTGCTATGCAGTGTTTAATTTGTAAAATATGAATTACCGGGGCCAAAGTCCACCAAAGATTTAAAAGGGTGGGCCGTGGCTCAGGTGGTAGAGTGCTTGCTTTGCGTGTAGAAGGTCCCAAGTTCAACCCCTGGCATCTCTGATAACCCGGGTGAGCCTCTGGAGGGTCTCTGATAACCCGCCTGGGTGAGGCCTCTGGAGGGTCTCAGGTAGCATGCCTGGGTGAGGCCTCTGGAGGGTCTCAGGTAGCATGCCTGGGTGAGGCCTCTGGAGGGTCTCAGGTGGCACACGTGGGTGAGGCCTCTGCCGGGGAGGGTCTCAGGTAGCATGCCTGGGTGAGGCCTCTGGAGGGTCTCTGGTAGCATGCCTGGGTGAGGCCTCTGGAGGGTCTCTGGTAGCATGCCTGGGTGAGGCCTCTGCTGGGGATTCTGGAAGGTCTTGGCTATCACGCCTGGGTGAGGCCTCTGCTGGGGATTCTGGAGGGTCTCGGCTATCATGCCTGGGTGAGGCCTCTGCTGGGGATTCTGGAGGGTCTCGGATATCACGCCTGCCTGAGGCCTCTGCCGGAAACCCTGGAGAGCTGGATTTGAAACCCTGCCACCGTGTCAGGTTGTGACAATAGAGGGCTAAGATGGACCATAGAATGGACTCACTTAGGCAACTCCTTATATCCTCATCCAGAAGCCCAGACTCCTGGCCCAGAGCCTGCCTGAATAGGGAAATGAACTCTATTCCCTAGCCAGCAACCCAGCTACTGGACTAACCTGCCTTTCTACAGCTGAATAGAAAACTGGGTGAGTGCAGCCACACAAGCTGTGAGGGTCTGATCCCTGCGTGGTCCCGTGGCATGCAAGAGCAGCTGCCACCGTGTGGGGCAAGCATGGGAAGCCGGGCAGATGGTTCCGGGAAAGCCTGGTGGGCCTGCTGCTGTCGGAGCCGCCACCACAGTGGACCGAGGTGCTGGCCACATGACTCCCAGCCCCACCTCCCTCCTCTGGCCTGACCAGCTGCTCCACGGTGGGGGGGACATCTGATGTCCACTGGGCAGATGAGCCACTGCATGTCCTCATCTCTGGTCCCTTCCCCCAAGCTCGCTCGTTCAATGCTTAAGAGCAGGGACTAGATCCAGGGGCCAGATCCAGGAACTGGAAGGAGTCGAATAAAAAAGACCAGATTGGGTCCACGGCCAGGAAGGGGGCTTGTTCATAGGTTACCCTGTAGTGCTGCAGAGTGTAAACACTACAGGGTAACCTATGAACACACTCAGGGGAAGGGAGCAGAGATGAGGGCATGCACTCAGCGACGGGGGATGGATCTGTGGCTTCCTTCCTCATACTAAGCACCCCCTTCAAGTACCCCCACCCTCTATCTGGCCCACGGAGCTGGTACTCATTTTCAAAGTGGCCCGTGGAAGGGAAAAGGTTCCCAACCCCTGTCCCGTCCAACCCCCGTCATCCTGTTAAAGGACGACTTGCTCAGTGCAGCAGGATAAGAAGGGTATTTTAGCAGCGGCATTCTGTACGGATTGCAGGAGATGGGGAAGACGTTGGGGGACCCAAAAGATGGCTCCATTTGCTTTATACCTGCTGCTCTGGTAGACGCTTGTCAATCAGGTAGCGATGACCCAAGACTTGCATTCTTGGTGCACAGTTGGGTTTTCAGTTCCAGGAACATTTTCCAGCATCTGCCGATTAGCTGGTTCCTCCGTTCACAGATGTCTGCCCAGTGCTTTGATTTCCCTGCATGTTGCTTCTGGGTTGACAGAGTTATAACTGCCTCCAGGTGCTTCATGGGAGACATGTGCTTGAATATGGTCCTGTACTGGTTCTTTTGCATTCCATTCCAAATAAGTTCTTGCATTGTGAAGCCAATGGAGAATGTGGCAGGCTTCCTTAGCCTCTTCTGTTGTGGAATTTCCACATAAATTAGAACCATTACATCTCCTGCCCCCCACCCCGGCCTGAAATTTCCTCCCTTGCTGGCATTTAGCAATAGCTCCCCTTGAAACCCAGTAGTGTATGACTAGAACTACAGCTGAAATGAGTATCAATTTGTTTCTAGCAAAAATCTTGCAAGAATTGAGAATTGTTACTGAGATCTCAGGAATACTATATGTACCGTGTTCGTCCCGGTAATGCGCCATGACCACCATGGCTGTTCTGTGCATGCACAGTCCTCTTCCAAGATGGTACCGGCAGCATCACCAATATTTTGGAAAAGGGCAGTGGTTTTGCGCATTACCAGGATGAATGCGGTACATGGTAAATAATGATAATTGGTAAATCACAGTAAATTTAGTGAAAATTCTCGACCGAGAAAGTGTCAAGAACTGGGGCGGGAAGGAGGGAGGGGGTTCTCGATGATTGATTCTCGCTAAAACCCAATCAAGTACTGTGATTCTCGGTGAGAATTGAGAGAAACCTGAGTTTGAGTTTCAGCCCTAATAACTAGAACCATATAATTAAGCTGCCCTGAGGCTTTGTAGAAGGGTGGGGTAATAAAAAATGGAAGAAATAAACAAACAAATAATTAAAAGCCAACACTGTGGCTTATTTAGTACAATTGAGGGGGACGTGGGGAGAGACAGGGATGCATTTACACAACTGAGATGTCGCAGGTGCACGTGTTTACCTTAGCGACAGGGAAAAGGAGGACTCTGAGTGAAGGATGGAAGAGGGTGGAGGAACATGCTTGCCCTCTGTACAAGGTTGAATGAAGGACGAGCTTGCAAGACTGAGATGCTGGAATGTTGACACCATTGTCTTTATACACGGCTCATCTCTTACACCCTGATTCGTGAAGGCTGTACACCAGTGCTGGGTTGGGAAAGGAGCCCCTACAGGTAACGGAGAGGCTGCTTGTCATGTTGTTCCCCCAAAATGTAAGAGAGGGAGACAACACAGTCTAGGTGGTCTCTTTTATTGGACCAACTACCGTTGGTGAGAGTAGACACTATTGATGGAGTCACCATCCTGCCTGTCCCCCAAGCCCGTAGCCTAGGCTTCATCTTTGACTCACCCCTTTCTTTTAAACCCTACATTGACTCTGTTGCTAA
>QEPC01004922.1:9971432-9991519 GCA_003113815.1 Sphenodon punctatus
AAGCCCATAGCTTGGGCTTCATCTTTGACACGCACCTCTCTTTTAAACCTTACATCGACTCTGTTGCCAAATCCTGCCGATTCGCCCTCCATAACATTGCTCGGATCCGTCCCTTTCTCTTTACCTCCTCAGCCAAAACCCTTGTTCATGCCATGGTTATCTCTCGCCTCGATTACTGCAACCCCCTCCTTGCTGGCCTCCCTCGCTCTCACCTGTTTTCCCCCCCCCCTTATTGCAATCCAAAACTCTGCTGCCAGGGTCATTCACTCTGCCCGTCGCTTTGACCATGTGCAGCCTCTCCTCTTCTCTCTTCACTGACTTTCCCTTCCTGAACGTATCCTGTTTAAACTCCTGGTATTCACGTTCAAATCGCTACATGACCAAGCTCCCCCTTACCTCTCGGACCTAATCTCCCTATGCACTCCTGCACGCGCTCTCCGCTCTTCCTCTGTCCCCTCCCTCACTCTCCCTAGTTTCTCCTGCTCACCTACCCACCTTCGATCCTTCTGCCTCGCTGCCCCCCATGCCTGGAACTCCCTCCCTACCCACATCCGCCTTGCCCCCTCCCTTCACTCCTTCAAATCCCTCCTCAAGACCCACTTTTTTCCTTGCCGCCTTTCCCAATGCCTACTAGTCGTTCCCCATATACTTACTGTTTGCCCTCCTCTGCAGACTGCTGCAATCAACCTGATTGTAACCAAGCCAAGCACATGCACCTGAGACTTCGCATCTGCCTGAATCTTTGTTTGTCTTCTCCCCTGTCTCTCCCGCTGTCCCCTCTCCCTGTCTCCCCCTCCTTGTCTTTTAGATTGTAAGCCACAGGCAGGGACCGCGTTCTGTACAGCGCCAGGCACATGGCTTGCGCTATATAAATGTTTATAATAATAATAATAATAATAATTTAAGAAGAAGAAGAAGAAGAAGAAGAAAGGGACTTGGGAAAATGCTTGTGATTTCATGTTTAGCATTTTGTTTTTTAAACGGTACGTAAGTATATATGCCAGCCTGTTAGTGTAGTTTGCCTGTCAAAAAAATCCATGCTTTACTAGTCCTTTGAGACGACCTACTTTCTAAAGACTGAGCATGTTGCTGTTGTACTGTAATGTACAATCTAAAATGAGCTGTCATGCTGAATTATACCAATTATTGTTTGTAAAATATGTCTGTGAGCGCACAGTTTTGCATATGTAGCTTCCCAAGGGCTAGTCTGTTTATGCCATGCTTACTGTATTTGACTGAAAGAAAAATGAACTTGTCATTGGCTTGTCTGTTTATTTTTAACCATTACACACACCAAAACGGAACGGGGGGGAGAGAGACAATCTGTGTGTGTGTGCGAGAGACAATCTGTGTGTGTGTGTGCGACGGAGAGAGAGGGTGTGTGTGTGCGAGAGGGTGTGTGTGTGTGTGTGTGTGTGTGTGTGTGTGTGTGTGTGTGTGAGAGAGAGAGTTGTCCAAATGTTTCTCAGGATGATGTGGGTGTGTGTTACCTTACGCCCAATGTTTTTATGTGCAAACTTGTTCAAAGGTTTTTCAGGGTAACTTGAGTATGTTTATATATTTATTTCATTACATTTGTTAGCTGCCCCCTCATGCCAATGGCATCTTGGGACAGCGTACAATATTATAAACCCCAGTAATAACACGTAAATCAACAAACAATAAATCAACCCCCAACAGTTTAAAAACATCACTGAAAAGCCAACCCCCCTACCCCACCCTCCCCTCCAAAGGCCTGGGTGAACAGCGAAGACTTACAGACACGTCGAAAGGCCAACAGGCCCGGGGCCAGGCGAGCCTCCTCCGGGAGGGAGTTCCATAAGTGCAGCCCGGCCACCGAGAACGCCCTCTCCATTGTGGCCTCCCATCTTACATGGCGCCCCCCAGTGGACCGAAGGGATCACTCTGAGCCACGGAGGGCGAGGCGGTCCCCGAGATAGGAGGGGCCCAGACCATGCAGGGCTTTGTAAATCAATACTAACACCTTGAATCTGACTCGGCATGCTATAGGCAGCCAGTGCAGAGCACGGAGCACCAGTCTTATGTGCTCATGCTGCCCCATCAGGAGACGGGCCGCGCATTCTGCACTAGCTGCAGCCTCCGAACCAGAAGCAAGGGAAGCCCCACGTAGAGCGCGTTGCAGTAGTCTAGCCTCGAGGTGATGACGGCATGGATGAGAGTGGCCAGATCGGGCCCGGAGAGGTAAGGTCGAAGTCTCCATACCAGATACTGCTGGTGAAAGGTGGCTTTAGCCACCGCCTCCACCTGCCGATCCAGATGGAGGCCCGAATCCAAAACCACTCCCAGGCTCCGAACCTGAAGAGCAACAGGTGGGCAAACCCCCCCCTATCAGGGGGGCCAGCACCTCCCCCGCCCTTCCCACCACCATCACCTCCGTCTTACCGGGATTGAGCTTCAGTCTACTCTGCCACATCCAATCCTCCACGGCCTCCAAACATTGGGAAGGTAATGACCTGGGTCTGTTGAAAACGAGAGGTACAGCTGAGTATCATCAGCATATTGGTGACATTGCACCCTGAACCCTCTCACGATCTCCCCCAGGGGCTGCATATACACATGGAACAACAGTGGGGACAGAATGGAACCCTGCGGAACGCCGCAGGTCAAGGCTCAGGGGCTAGATGTTTCAGCCCCCAGCACCACCCGCTGGCTTCTACCCAAGAGGAATGAGTGGAACCATCCAAGGACAGTCCCTTCCAGACCCTCCAAGTCTCGCAGCCATCTCAGCAACAGCCCATGGTCCACGGTATCAAAAGCGGCCGAGAGATCTGGTAGGATCAAAAAGGTCGAACATCCTGCATCCATCTCCCAGAGGAGATCATCCACCAAGGCCACCAACGCCGTCTCAGTACCGTAGCCGGGGCGGAACCCAGATTGAAAAGGGTCAAGGAAGCCGATGCTGTCCAAATGCACCTGGAGCTGCAGTGCCACTGCCCGTTCAATAACCTTCCCTAAAAAGGGAAGATTAGAGACAGGTCGGTAACTGGCGAGTGCATCCACATCCAAAGATGGCTTCTTCAGCAGGGGGCGCACCACAACCTCCTTGAGACTGGGTGACAGCCTCCCCTGCAGAAGGGACGCATTCACTACCCTCGCCAGCACTGCCCCCAAGGTCTCCCTGGAGGCTTTCACCAACCAGAATGGGCATGGATCTAGTTCACAACTAGTGGCTCTGACAGACCCCAGGACATTCACCGCATCAGCCAGCATCACTTCCTGAAACTCATCCCAGAAAGATCGACCAGACGGGGCCTCCATCACCTCGTGCCCCTCGCTTACTGCTTCCAATCCAGTGTCAAAGTTACTCTGGATCTGAGCGATCTTGTCTGCGAAGTATGTGGCAAACTCCTCACAGTGGGCCTGGGACAGGTCCCCGTCCAGGCGGAGGGAGGTCGGACTGACCAGCCCCTGCACCACCTGGAACAGCTCCGCTGGACGTGACTTTGCAGACACTATGAGGGCAGCAAAGAATTCCTTCTTTGCTGTCCTTACAGCCTCAACATAGGACCACAAGTGGGCCCTATGGAGAAGTTGATCAGATTCAGAGTGAGTCTGATGCCAGCATCGCTCTAGTCTCCTACATGACTGTTTCATACACCACAGCCCCTCAGTAAACCAAGGGGCTCTGCGATGACGAGACGGAGGCAGAAGACGTCTCGGAGCCACCCTGTCAATGGCCTCCCCCAGCAAGATGTTCCAATGCTGTACCAGTTCATCAACTGAGTGACCATCAGGGTCCAGGGTTATCTCCCTCAGAGCCTCCTGGAACCACTGCCGTTCCATCAGCCTCCGAGGGTGGACCATCCTAACTGGTCCACTCCCCTTCTGGAGGGGGTGTGCTAAGAGGCTGGCCTGTAGGAGATAATGATCCATCCATGACAAGGGCATGACCCTCACATCCCCCACTAATGGATCACCCGCCTCAAGGCCAGAGCAGAAGACCAGGTCGAGGGTATGCCCCCCTCATGGGTCGGGAAGTTGACCACCTGGGACAAGTCCATGGTTGCCATGGCAGCCGTGAACTCACGCTCTGCTCCTACAAGGCTGTTGTCAGCATGGGCGTTGAAGTCCCCCAGGACCAAAGTCCTGGAGGAGCCCAGTGCCACCTCTGAGGCCAGCTCTGCTAGAGTGGCAAGGGATGCTGCTGGACAGGAAGGGGCCTGGTATACCAGCAACACCCCAAGCTTGCCCCCAGCCAAATCAAACACCACATGGAGGACCTCAACACCTGAAATCTCCTGGACTGGATATCTCCTAACTGGCCAGTCCTCCCTAAAAATAATGGCTACGCCACCAGGAGCCGGCATCCTGCCTCCCCCCACAACTCCCACTGCCACTGGGAGTGGGCAGAGCCCCCCACCTGTTGCCACCAGGTGGATCCCCCTCCAGCACATTCCCCTGCAGCCACCAAGGGTTAGCGCTAGCAATACCCCCCCCCAACCAGTCCTCCTGCTGCCACCAGGAGCCGGCATCCTGCCTCCCCCACCTCAACTCCCACTGGGAGTGGGGCAGGGTCCCCCACCTGCTGCCACCAGGTGAACCCCCCTCCAGCACATTCCCCCGCTGCCACCAGGGTTTAGCGCTAGTAATACCTCTCCTTTCTCCCCCTTCCCTCATCCCCAATATCGCCCCACCCCCACAACTTTTCCCATAAAACTCCCCCCCCAATAATGTACCTACAAGGACTCAACCACCAATATTCACCCCTAACCCCCCTATGGCTCCTCTTCAAGCCCCCCCTCAGTCAGCTTCCAGGTCCGGGGTTGGGGTCAGGCCGGGACAACCTGCCCAGGTGTGCTGGCTTCCCTGCCCTCCCCCCCGCTCCGATACTGACGGTCTCTCTTCTTTCCCATAGGTTTTTCAGCGGGAAGTGGGAGTGGCAACAGGAGCAGCACAGCGGATGCAGCACGGCTTGGCAACGGCAGCAGCAAGCAACACCCGCGGCACAGCAGACTCCCCCCGCCAGATGGAACAAGGTGAGTCCTATGCCACTTCTACTGCTGGCAGCTCCTCTTCAAGCCCCCCCTCAGTCAGCTTCTGGGTCTGGGGTCTGGGTCAGGCCGGGACAACCTGCCAGGTGTGCCGGCTTCCCTGTCCCCCCACTCCAATGCCATTACCTTCCTTCCTGCAGGTGTTACAGCGGGAAGTGGGAGTGGTGACAGGAGCAGTCCGGCGGATGCAGCATGGCTTGGCAATGGCGGCGGCAAGCAACATCCGCGGCACAGCAGGCTCCCCCTGCCGGATGGAACAAGGTGAGTCCTATGCCGCTTTTACCACTGGTGGCTCCTCTTCAAGCCCCCCCTCAGTCAGCGTCCGGGTCCAGGGTCGGGGGTCAGGCTGGGACAACCTGCCCAGGTGTGCTGGCTTCACTGCCCCCCCCCGCTCCGATACTGACGGTCTCTCTTCTTTCCAACAGGTGTTGCAGCGGGAAGCGGGAGCGGCGACAGGAGCAGTCTGGTGGATGCGACATGGCTCGGCAACGGTGGCGGCAAGCAACACCCGCAGCACAGCAGGTTCCCCCCGCCGGATGGAACAAGGTGTTACCCCCAATGTTCTTATGTGCAATGTTGTTCAAAGGTTTCTGAGGTTGACTTTGGTGTTATTCCCCATAAAAAGGAAACAAAAACCAAAAGACAAATAGAAAATTAAAAGTTGGTTGAAACGGTAGGGAACCACTGGTAGTTATTACCGGCTTGTTGAGACACTTAAAACAACAATTTCTCCTCACAGTGAGCCAGGGCCCTATTCGTTCACACTGCTAAAGAGAAATGGGACTAAGTGGGGGAGAGACCTTGGATGGGACCTCTATCCCCCGGTGGCAGGCCTTCATGCAGTAGAAAGGAGTTCACAGGGTTAACTAATGTAATCTCCCTCCAATGTTAACTCTGGGAACTCCTTGCTGCTGGGTTAAGCCACACCACTGGCTTAACCATTGGGTTGGCTCTGCCTACTGTTGGCCCTGCCTACCATTGGATTTGCTCCGGCCACTTCTGGCCCCACCCTCTGCTTCACAAATGTGCATAAATTAGTGTAAATAGCATATGTACATGTCATGCAAATGTTTGCCCTCTTTCCTGCCGATGTGTCAGTGGCCACCCTAATGCACCCCCTAATAAGTCCCCACAGGTCTGACCTTAGGATTTGTGGGGCTCAGGGTGAAGATAAAATGTGGGGACCCTGGTGGCCCTGAAGGTGGTCATGTTTGGGGCCCCACTGAGAGAGAGTGGTGCCCCCAAAACCTTTCCTGGTGAAATTAGAGGCCACTGTGGGGCCCTCAGAAAGAGCGGGGCCTGGGGCAGCTGCCCCAGGTCACCCTGTGGTAAGGCTGGCTCTGAGTACCCCATTCCCAAGGGAACCCAAAATGGGGATGCATGCAGGACCCCCTGTGCACCCCTGATATGGGTTCCACTGGGAATGAGGGACTCGTTATGAAGATGCACACAAGTAGGAAGAGGCCTCCTCACTTCCCTCCTTCCTGCTCAGAAAAAACCAAGCGGGGATGTCCCCAGCAGTATGTGGGTCAGGGAGAAGAAGGGAGTAGCATAGCAAGCAGCAACCAGGACCAGAGGAGCAGCAGCCCAGCGGTGAAGCAAGTCAGCCCTCTACGCACACCACACACCCCAGGTTTTCTGGAGGGGTGGCCAGCCCTCCTGCCTGTGCCACTGCCACAGGCCTAGCTACTCCCCCAATGGGCCTCTCTCTGCTACGTTGGCCACACACACCCCTTCTGTCCATCTCCAGTCACCGGTCAGCTTTCTGGTTGGCTGCCGGGCAGGATACAAGGCAAGAGCGAGATTGGGTCAAGAATTGGTTTTGAGGATCTCGCAAGATTTTTGAGAATGCTCTCTGCATGCGCAAATGGCCGCTCACCAGGAACCGCACATGCGCAAAATGGTTGTGGTGGCCATTTTGCACATTCACAGCGCATTTTCAAGGACCTTGTGAGATTCTTGGCAGCCACAGTGAGCTCTCATGCGATTCTCATGAGAACGTAAATCATTCTCGTTTTACCCCTACCCTTTTCCTGGTTGCTCTCTTGCCTCTGTGCTCAGTCGTTGCTCTGTCCCCGGTTCTTGTCTCCAGTCTTGCCTCCTTGTGCCCCCTCACCTCATGCCTCTTAAACTAGGATCATCCGAGCAGAAAATGAATAACAGATTTATTATCAGTGAATATTATTGTCAGTTTTGGATAGTCCTCCAAATATCTGAATAATACCCACACCCCAAATGATGATTCCCACATCTGTTTGTTGGAATATTTTGTTTTGACTATTTTGGTTAGGGGTGTGCACCAGGGACCCATGTTGTTTTTTGTTTTTGTTTTTCATTATTAAAAACTGTCATTTTTGTTATCGTTAATAATGAAATGTTATTCATTATTGGTGTCGTTATCGGTATAGATTTTGAGCAATATCAAAGATTTTGTTTTCGGTATCATTTCTGTTGTGGGCTGCCACGCGTGGCACAGATACTGGCAGACTCCTGCCCCAGACGTCTCAGAAGTTGAACTCCTTCCTCCCTTTCTCATTCTAATGCAGTAGTAATAAGTGCACAATGACAATATAAAAAATTACCAATATTTATGTCTAACCTAAACCTACACCTAATAACCTATACTATATGCAACATATTCTTATCTAAGTATCTATCTCAATAAATTATCTGCTATATGTTCTTTCTAAGTATCTATCCTATTCCTATCCTATAAGGCTAATATATATAATAAAATTGCTAGTTTATCCATCCATCCATCCATCCATCCATCCATCCGGAGACAGACAGGGGAAGGGAAAAGGTAAAATAAAGGGTATCCAGAGTTCTGTAAATGCAACCTGACACAGCAAGAGCTAACACAGAACAAGAGTCAAACAGCCCGGCCCTGCAACATAAAGGGATGCAGTGCCCTCCCCGTCCCCAAGCCCCCATGATTGGTTCTGGGAGGCAGGAAGCATTGAGCAATCACAGAGTGCCTTTCAGCTGCCTGGGACCTGCTTGTGCTGCTCATTGGCCAGCGATTATATCCATCAGGTCCTTCCCCTCCCATCACAAGTCCAGTTCAAGAGTTCATCACTGTTTCTGGCTCCGAGATATCTGTTTCCTCCTCCCCTCTTCATATTTCCCTCCAAAAAGCACCTGCCAGGCAATAACGAAATCAATAATGACTGGCTTTATCATTATCGATTTTGTTATTATTTATCTTCGTTATCGTTATTGCAATAACAATAACGAAAGCAAGAATGTCATTATCATTATCAATATAATGAAAATGAAGTGCACCTCCCTAATTTTGGTTGCTTTCTTTTGGCACTCTTTGTGTGATGGCGCATGGGCAAGAACTGAAGCGAAGTCACCAAAAAAACCCAACTGAAACTGAATGAAACCAAACCAAAATATGCAAATGGATACCCAATGAAACAGAAACAAATAGCGTTTTTTATCTGTTTTGCCAGAACCAAAAGGAGTAGGGTGAATTTGATGAAAATAGTCATTTTGGCAAAGAGACGGGCTCACGTATGATGCAAAATGTGCTGTGACTTTTGTCACAGCTACCCTGGGTAATGTGAAAACAGCTACCATTTCTGTTGTCTGAGCTGCCCAAGGGAGTGCTAGACCAGACTGAAACCAGCAAAGGCCTTTTGGCTTATGTGGGGATGGGGAACGTTTCCCCTCCTATGTGTCGGAATGCAAGGGGAACACCAGCCTTGTTGAACCTGTTCAGGCTCAGGAACGTAGGAAGAATCCATGGGCTGTTGTGACAAAGCAGTAAAACTGCAACCCTAGGGTCTATTGTGTTCCTGGTCCTGCTTGCCCAGGCCCCTGATTGGCTGCTGATGACTTATACTCTGATTGGCCCACAACCATTATATACACTTCCTGGGTTACTGTAGGCCCTTGTTCCAGACAACGCAACAGAGACCTGGCACTCTCAGCTGGCTTGATGTCCCTCCACGCCTCTGCTACACCTGGTTGCCCCTCCAATCCCCCTGGGGAGCCCCATTCGGATTGAACCTTCAGGACACCGACTCTTTCCTGAATATAGGACTTTGCCTCCAGCCTACCTCTCTTCCCATGGATGGGACACCGGATCCCCATGATACTTCGGTTTCAGACCTCTGGCTTTGGCCAACTCCTCATCTGGGCCAGGATCCCGAAACTACAGGCCACTTTTAAAAATTAGTTTATGCTCAGAGGTTCATATAGAAATTGGGGGCAGGGCTGTTTAGAGGGTGCGGTCAGGAAGAGTAGGGTCCAAATCATGAATCTATGTCATGGATCTGTCCCTTATCCTTGCATGCGTGCCCTCATCTCTGCTTTGTTACACCCGAGTTCAGTCTGTTGGTGCTTTGAGGTAGGAACTGGATAGAGGGTCAGATCCAGGAGCTAGAAAGGGGCCAAATAAAAGCTAGCCACAGGCCTCATTTGGCCCCTGGACCTGAGGTTTCCCAGCCCAGATTACATCAGATCTGACTTTTGCTCCTGGTGCCCTCCCTTGTAAGGTATTATCTAATCCCTCTATTTTGTGCCTTGCAATCTTATTTCCCACGCTGCTTCATGTGGAAGGCCTTCAGAGGAAATGTGTTCATACTTTTAATATCTTCCTAGAAAACTGCAAAAACAGGAATGGAAAGGACACCATGTCAACAGAAAGTCATCTGAAGCCCTGAGGGAAGGAGAAAGATAATTGGGTACTTCAGAGTTGTAGAAGGATTCTGAGGTTTGCCTAAATTCTGCAAGCTGAATGGATAATCTGAGAAGCAAATTCAGCTCCGAGAAGGGCTGAAACAAGAACCCGCAAAAACAGGCATCCCTGTTGAATTTTCCAGTAACTGAACTGAATATTTTGGGTGTTTCGGGTACCTGAACTGGTTTTCAGTTGAGTACCTGAAATAGTGACAACAGGGATACTGAAATACCCCCCAAAAAAATTTTGTCCCTATTTTGGGGGTAGTAATTTCGGGTACCAAAAAACCCAGCAATCAAAACTCCATTTTTTTTGAGTACTCAAATGATAGTCAGTTACCCCCAAAATGAAGGTATTTCATGTGGGTGCCATATCGGGTACCCGTTTTAGTTCTAGCTCTGAGTTACACAGGTGTGGGGTTGGGGGAAATTGAATACTTCCACCCAGGTTAATGGAGTTGTTCAGATTTTGACCCATGCAATTTGGGGAAGACTCTGACCCTGGGAATTCTCATGCAGCCTTTTGCAGAGCCGAACAAGAATTAGACGCCAGGCAATGAAAGGATTCTGTGCAATAAAGTCCGATTCCCATCCGTCAGGGCGGCTAGATCGGAAAGGAGTACTCGTCAGGAACTTTTGCGTTTGATGCCTTTCGTGTGAATTCCAGTTTAGGGCTGCCTCTGTGAACCTTGCATGCAAAACCCTGTGC
Source organism: Sphenodon punctatus (assembly GCA_003113815.1). Taxonomy (NCBI): domain Eukaryota; kingdom Metazoa; phylum Chordata; class Lepidosauria; order Sphenodontia; family Sphenodontidae; genus Sphenodon; species Sphenodon punctatus. The sequence continues at coordinate 9,981,843 of QEPC01004922.1, forward strand.
TAATCCAGTATGGAGTCTTTGGCGTTATGGGACATGTCGGTGGCGACCGCTTGCTTCAATTGGCCTATGTTAAAAGGGAACAAAATAAGAAAAGCCAAACTAATAATCCAAGGTAATTGGGATGCTGGCCACACCCTCTTCTGGGGCTATGGGTAGAAACACATGTGATGGTGGCATGGCAGTGACCTGGCCCAGGGAGAAAAACCACAGTGGGCATGGTCCGGGTTGGGGCACATAACCATGATGTCTCCAGCCGGGGCACCATCGTGCTGCCCACATGGCCTGGGAAGGGCAGGGAGAACCACGAATGTGAAGCTGGCTGGCCCCGCCCCCACGCTGTGCCCAGAGCCCCCGCCCCCCACCATGACGGGCAGCCATGGCGGCCAATGATGAAAGAGGGGGCTCATTCCACCTTCTGCCCCACTGTCTGTTCTAGGCTAGCTGTGTCCTTGCCCCAGATGTTACCCCTAGATGGCCACCAGTCTTGAATAGTGTGTCCCCCCTGTACAATGGCTGACCCAGCCCCCCCTGGACTCGTGTGTGTGTACACACTGTCTGCATGGGGACGTTCTTCAAGTTATTGATCCATCTATATTCTTCAGAACCGGCAGCACCGAGAATCCAGCATTTCCTTCCTGGCTGCGTGTAGGGTGAACGTAAAGCCAGATGTTCTTGAACTGTGGTTCAGGGGCCCACAAATTGGAGGGTCACATCATCTGGAGATGGGGCTCGTGATCCTGACTGACTTTGCATGTCTTGTCTTTGTTGCTGTCCGGGGCAGGGAGGAGGGTGTCACAGGATTTTAAATCTCAAAACGGGGTTTACGCAGGAAAACTGTGTTTGGAACCACTGACATAATAAGGGCTGATCTGCGTCAAAGTTGCAACAATCTTCCTGAATGCAGTGGTTCCTGGCACTTTTCTTACCATGATTCATTTGACCTTGGGATTCGGAACAATGTCGTCTTTTTTTGGTTGTTTTTTTGTGCAGCAGGATTAGCATGGGCACACTACACCTCCACGATGATGGGATCTCTGGCAGGAGATCAGCTGCGTGTGCTTGTTCTTTGTATGTTTGCATAACTCGCTGCTGTCCAGATCTGATTTCCCTCAAAGGGTCAATATAACTTCCATGTGCCACAACCGCCCAAGCAGGTCTTGGTCCTAAATTTCCAATGATGTTTTCCCTGTTTAGAAAGCTGAACTGAAACAACAAAAAAAGCAGCTCTGCTGTTGTAGATGGGGACATCGAAATGAGTTATTGATTAAAACAAAAATAAATAAATAAAAATCGGTATCGATTTTAGAAGCCGAGGTGTGGAACATGCATTCTATGGGTCAAATCTAGCTGCTCTTGATTTGACACCTTTCGAATCCATGGATCCAGTCCTTGCGCTCAGGCACAAAATGAACGAGCTCGGGGGAAAGGAGCGGAGATGAGGGCAATGCATCATGGGGTAAAACCAGCTGTGTGGGGAGGCGTGGCTGCTCTCCCACCCAACTTGGGGTGGGAAACCACAGCCGACATGGCGTGGGCCTGGGAAGGGCACCTGTGCCTGCAGCTGGAGACCGATCCTACCGCCCGCACATCCTGGGTAGGGTAGGGAGCTAAACAAATGTGCAGCCAGCTGACCCCGCCCATGCCCTGTCCCCGGCACCCTGCCCCCGTCATGATGGACAGCCATGGTGGTCCCTGCTGAACACACATGCTAGCCTGCTTTGGCCCACGTGAGCAGCCCTTAGCCTGGGCTGTGTCCTTGGAAATTTTCCAGTCCGGGCTAACTGCCTATCAGCCCTGAGGCAGTCCCGGGCTAACAACTGGCGGCACGTAAAGGCCACCATCATGTCTGTTTTTACCCATGGATAGGGGTTGGGTCCATGATGATACAGTGCTGGGTAGATTGTTGGCACTATATAAATAAATAACTACTACTACTAATAATAATAATCCATGGTCTATGTAAGACCTATCTGCTTGGCCAGGCATTCAACAAGCAGGGTTAGGATTTGGCAGTTTTGAAGAGTATTTTATGTGGTTTTATTTTTGTATTTTAGATGCATGATTTTTTAAATGATAATAGCTTTCTTGAACCTTTAGTTAGGTGGGTAAAAATCCACCTAACTAAATAAAAAATGGATTATGATCTGGAGTACCTTTTCTTTCCTTTATCCTGAGCACAACCCATAAGCTTCCCCCGCAGCCTACAGAGCTTGTACTAATTTTCAAAGTGGTCCGTGGGAGGTTTCTTACCCCTGTTTTAAAGGCTGAGTTTAAAAGTGTGTGTGTGTTTGTGTCCTAAATCCAGAGTCATGAACACCCTGAAACACCACACAAACCATTGGATCTTGGAGTTCTTATACTTCCTTTGAAAATCTTTCTTTTTGGCAATCTCAAAAATGTTCATTTTGGAAATGTCAGTGGTTTCCGTTTTGACATTTCAAAGTATCTTTTGATGGGAATATTTATTCAACGTAAGCTTTGGATATTTTTTGGCTTCTTTTGGCCCCAGTTCTGGCTCCAGCCAATTTTAAAAAACTTCCAAAATATCCTGCGGTCTGGAAATGAATTACACGGTGCAGCTGTGCCCATTCCTTAACCTGTCAATTCTGATTAGCAATGTGAGAAGATTTGGAAAAGTTCTCCATAGGGTTGAGGTTTCCATATTGAGGATTGGGACCCCCAAAGTGGGGTCTCGCCATGTAAGGATGGGATTGTGATCTTGGCTGGCATCTGATAGACTTTGTATGTCTTGTTGCTGTTTAGGTTATGGATAATAATTAAGCATCAGAATGGAGTCACACAGGTAAAACTAGGGCTGAAATGAATAGTAAAGATTTTATTTGCGAGTATTTCCGAGTTTCTGAGGACTGGCTCCGAGTGTTCAGCTGGTCCTTGGAAACTAGGACGAATACTCAGTACTAGGTAAAATAAAAGCGAGTACCAAGTATTTTCCGAATACCGAGTCCTGACTCACCTTATATAGGGGCAGGTCAAGCCCCGTATGTTGGTCCAAGTACTGGACCCAGCACCGAATACTAAATACCGAGTACTAGGCTGATTCCACGGTTACTTGGTACATGGTAAAAGCAAGTAGAATACTGAGATACTAGGTAAAAAGTGAGTAATTTCGAATACCAAGTTTCAGCACTAGGTCAAACCTTTGGTAGCCACTCTGGTAGGGCCTTCTTACTGCAGGAAATGGTCTTTAAAATGATGGCAATGCACTTTGAGCCTCTAGTCTACTTCCCATGGGCATTGGCAGTGGAAGGTTTATGGATCCCAACGGCTACGTCATCAGGATTGGCAACATGGACAATTCCAGTCCTGTAGCTTTTAAAAAAGAACTGTCTAGACTAGAGCTGAAACAAGTCCCTGCAAAACCGGGCATACCTGTCCAGTTTCCGGTACCTAAATCAAACCGAATATTTCCGGTGCCAATTGGTACCCGAATACCTGGTTTTCAATTGCGTACCAGGTATACCAACAACCAGTATACAAAAATACCGTTGTGTGTTTTTTTTTTGTCCTGGATTTGAGGATTTTTTGGTGGTGGTGTGGGGAATATTTCAGTTTTTCAGGTGCCAACAAATGCATGTATTATCCCCAGGTACCAAATCAGGTACCCACTTCCACTGTTGTGGGTATGTGGGTGATGGGGTCTGCCTGCTCTTCAGATCGGCCTCTGGTTCTCTCCCTGCTGGCGCTCCAGCTGCTGCAGCCACCCAGTAATTCCTTGCAGCATCAGGGAGCAGACTGAGGGAAGCCAGAAAAATCAGCAGATTTGCGTACCAATTGCCCATCAATAAATTGGGATGGAAACTCAAAAAATAAATAAATAAAAAATTGCTGCTGGTATGCTGGGGCCAGAATCACCTGGAGGGAAGATTCTGAGATTTCTGTGAGATAGATTTCTGCCACATTCCAAACCCTGCGGCGACTGCCAGGGCGTGGGGACCAATGCAGAAACAGCTGTGTCATGAGGATGAGCTTATTTAAGTCAGGCCCCCTCAAGTCATGTGAGGCCTCAGTGCAATTCTGATGCAAGGTTTTGCTGGGCAGAAGCTGGAACAGGTCCTGAGGTGCAAATCAGCCTGCCCCCCGGCTTCTACCAATAGCTCCAGGGGTGTGTGTGTGTGTGAGAAGCTGCCACAGCTCTGGGAGTGGGAGCAAAGCTCCCCCAAATACTATGATGAGGAGAGTTTGGGTACGGCAATGCCCTCGGCTAATTAAATCAAATGCCACTTTTGCCAGTTTTATTTAGAAGGCTGGAAATTCTCTGTGAGAAGAAGGGACCCATGAATCTCCAACCTTACAGGCCAGCTCACTAGCTAGTGTAAGTGGGCAGAGCTCCACTGGCATCTTGATCCTTCTGATAATGGCTGACTTCAGGCGAATTAAATTACATTAGGTGGAAGCCGAGAGGAAACTTGTGCTGCCCGTGTGTTTTCTTTGTCAAAATTTTGTTCATAGAAGTGACATACCTCGGAGGTCATTTGGTCCATCCCCCCCCCACGTTGATGCTGGATGACCGCAGCTACAGTGTTTTCAACGGATGTCTGTCCAGCTTCTCTTTGAAAATCTCCAGCGAGCCTACAACCTCCCCCTAGGCAGCTTGTTCCATCGCCAAACTGCTCTCACTGTTAGCAAGCCTTTTCTGATATTTAACTGAGATCTACCTTCCTGTGATTTGAGCTCATTATTTCTAGTCTTGCCCTCTAATGCAGAACAATTCTTTGCCATCTTCTTGGTGGTAGCCCTTTTTAGGGATGCGCGAACAGAACCGAGTTCGGAAATTCGGTTCGGTTCGAAAATCAAGTTCGGTTCAAAAATTCGGTTCGGTCGACTGAACTATTCGAGTTCGGTCAAATTCCGAACTTCCGAACTGGGTTTGTACATTCAAAACTGGTTTTTTTGGCCTTCCGAACTGGTTCGGATTCGACCGAGCAGTTTGGATGAATTTGAGTTTGGTTCGAAAGTTCGGTGCGGTCGACCAAACTATTCGAGTTCGGTCCGAACTTCCGAACTGCATTCACACATCCCTAGCCCTTTTAGGTATTTGACGACTGCTGTTACGTTTCCTCCTGATCTTCACTTCGCTAGGCTAAACATACCCAGATTCTTCAGCCTGTTCTCACAGGACAGCCCACTTTGTTGCCCACCTCTGAAAACTGCTCCAGTTTGTCAGTGTCCTTCTTATAATGAGGTGCCCCAAACCTAGTGCAGTACTCTAGGTGAGCTCCCTCCAGTGCTGAACAACGGGGAACGATTCTTCTCCGTGACTTGGAAACAATGGGTGTTTTTAAATGAGAAAGGCTGGGATGGGGGGGCATGGTTGCTGAGTGGCACGGTGGAATCATGGGGGGAGAGTCTAATGGGCAGCCCCCAGAGTGGCTACTGAGGCAGCCACCTCACACTCCCGCTGCCATGGACCATGGGGGAGGGGGAAGCGCGCTGGGCTGGCCTTGGAAATTGTCAGGTCCTGGCATGAATGCTGGGGAGCCCGGGCTCTGCAGTGCTCACGGCCAGTTCCTGTGGCTTGCAAAGTCCGTGTCCTCTGATCACACTGCCTATGAGTGGCGGGTCAGCTTGCTGGCGTGACTGGCCACCCAGGGGATGTGTGGCAGTTGGTTGCCACACATCTTTTTGTCTTGCCCTACATGGCGCACTCCGAATTTCCTGGTAGTGGGTGCTGAGTGACTCACGGGAGCGTGCGACCCCCACTCTACCTGCAAGTGAGCGATCAGAAGAGAGGCTCCTGGGTGGCCACGCATGGTAGCATCACATTTAAAAACAGCCAATACTCCTGTTAACGCCACGTAAAATTGCATTTGCTGTTTTCGAAGCCACATCAGATTGCTGACTCATGGTCAATTTCTGATTAACCACAATCTCTAGATTCTTTATATCTGGTCTGCTACACTGCCCCGGTATCTTCACCCTATGCTTATGCATGTGCTTTTCTTTCTTAAACACAAAACTTGGCATTCATCTTTGTTGAATTTCACTCTTATTATTTCATCAATGTTGCGGCTTTTCTTGTGTATATTTGACGACATTTGGCGTTAAAGTCTTAACACAAACTATGGAAGCCCCAAAGCAGAAGCAAGGAAGAAAGAGAGGGCCAAATTTGACCTAGGTTTTAACTTTCCTTTCCATCTCTGTTGCGGAGTCTGGAATGCAAGGTAGATTAAAACAACCAGAAGAAATTGCACAAATATTTGAGACCAGATAAGAGGAGAATGCAGGTTTTTCCTACGGAAGAGCTATGTGTTTACTTGGCCCTCAGATGGTGTCGATGCTGCGCATAGCTTAAGAGAAGACACTAAAGCTAGGCCAGTTGGCACCAGTTAAAGATCTGGCCTCAGTGCAGAGCGCTAGCCAGAAAGGAATGCACAGAACTTCAAATTGTGTCTAACTGAGCTAATTAATTACTCAGTAGATCAAGCCACTTTGCAAAGATGCAGAAGCAGTTTCCAAGAAGAACCCCAAATGTCTCCCATGCTAAGCTATTCTTACCTCTCAAATCCTGTACCTTCCCATGAGTGGGACCTGACCTCATTTTAGTACATTTATAGATGGAGTCTGATAATGTTGACCAGTGCTGGTCCATTCTTATCCAAACAGAAATTGTGGGCTCACTGACACAACACTCTTTGCAGGGGAGAGTGGCACAAACCTACATTACGTTGTGTGAAACCCTTCCCACTTTCTGGGTTAAGGATCCTGTGTTCTTTTCTCCTCTTACCTCCTTCTTTTTCTACCTGGGCTGAGGGGTGAGCCGTAGAAATGTAGGGAGACTGGCGGCTGTGTAAACGCACTGCTATGGGGGCAAGGCGAGTGCTGATTAAAGAATGAGGGGTTAGCTTGAAAGGGGGAGGAGTGTTGTGAGAATGAGCCACGTTGAGATGTCTGTGTTTGAAGGGGGCACAAATGTGCAGTTACTAATCTTGCTGGAAGATTTGTTGCAGGCAATGGAAGGGGTGTGGAACAGAGAGGAGAATTTTGCCCTAGGAAGTTCATTTTTTTCATAGTATGGAAAATGCTGATGCATGGGATTAGAACAGATAGGGGTCATACTTGCTGAATGGGGTCGTGTGAAGAAAGGGCAGCAGAGACACCCGGGAGGGAGGGGGAAGTCTTCAGGCTACTTCCTGAAGAGGTCACCTATTTTAAGCAGAAAAGAAAACCCTCTGACTATATTTCACCCAACAAGGAAGTCTTCAGTGGCCACAGGGAATAGAAAAGGGTTGCTGGACATGGAGGTGGGTCGGACAGCAATGAGCTCCTGGCCTCAGGAGGGCCATCTTGAGTAAGGCACTGAGCATGCGCAGTTGGAAGTTGCATATCTGTCAAGCACTTTTCCTAGAAGGGTCCACAGAAGGAGTGGCAAGACGTATGATCTACGCCGTCTACTTGATCCAGGGGTCGACTGTTGGTGATTTACCAGAACCTCCCCAGCTGGCTCTGGCTCCCGGCTCTAGGGTACTTCAGAAGTTGAAAGGGGTACGCCTCTTTAGAGAGTGCCTTCCCCTGCTGCACAGAAGGAGCTCTCTCCTAGCAAGTCTTGTGGGACACCGGTCCTGCTCCCCTCCTCAGAGGCAGTCTGGAAGCGGCTGTCCTCCTTCCCACCCCGTGGTCTATTGAAGACTAGCTTGTGGCCAGTCAGCAGAGAAGTACAGAAGATCACCATCTGCACACCAGTACAGGCCATTCCTGTACCTCTATGTCAGGGCTGGCGAACCTTTTCCCTTCTGGGGGCCACTTTGAAAATTGCTACAAGCTCCAAGGGCCTCATAGATGTTGGGGGCAGGGGCTCTTAGAGGGTGCAATTAAAAAGAAAAGAAAAGAAAAGAAAAAAAGGAGGGTCCAGATCATGGATCTGTCCTCTATCCTTGTATGTATGTCTTCATCTCTGCTCCCTTGCCCTGAGCTAAGTTTTTTAGTGCTGTGGGGTGAGAGTAGGAACTGGATCCAGGGGACACACAAAAATTAGGGATGGGTGAACAGACCGCGGTTCGTGTTCGGGCGTTCGGTTTGGTCCGGTTCGGTTCGGGCGTTCAATTTGGGCGTTTGGTTCATTCGCCGAGTTCGGGTTCAGCGGTTCGGTTCGGTCCGGTTGTGTTCAGTTCAGGCATTCGGTAAAAGTATCATGAGAGCACGTGATTGCGCTGGAAACTGGAAATTCGAGTGCGTGCAGAGCTGTGTGGTGAGAGAGTGTGTGTTTGTGGCTGGCTGTTTGGTTTTGTTTGTTTTGGCTGTTTGTGTTTGGTTTGGCTGTGTTGTTTTGGTTGGTGAGTGTTGGTGGGTGACTATGTGTTGTTGTCTGTGTGTGAGTGAGGTTTTTTGGAAAAAAAATAAAAAGGAAGAAGACTGTTGTCTTGCTTCCCTGACTGGGGGCTGACTTGGTGTTCCCGGAGCCGGTGTTGGAGGAGGAGGAAGTGGTCGCTGGCCCAGTCCTTGGACTGTCGGTGGCGGTGGCTGGCTCCTCGGTTGAGGAGTAAGGGGCAGGCACAGGAGGTGCTGCCAGGTTTGTAAACTTGTTTTTACTTTGAGGACAAGAAAGGCTCTATCCGTTAGAGCGAGCTCACTGGCGTACGGGTGGGTGGTGGGCATCAGTCAGGCACAAACAGTGAGCATCAGTGGATGTCTGCCACAGAGAGAGGGGGTACTGTAGTGTGGGGGGCTCTTCCAGCAGTCAGGCATGAGCACGAGCAGCACCCCACCCAAATATGTGCCAGACTAGCAAGGGTCTCTACTCTCCAGTTGCCAATGCCATCCCATTCCCTACGCACCCCCAAATAAGGGCAGGATTTGCACATGCCAGCCAGGGCCTTTCTAGTTGCAATCCCTAGCATTGCCTAGCACCCCAAGGAGGGCAGGATTTGCACATGCCAGCAAGGGTACTTCAAGTTGCCATTGCTACTAGCACCCCAAGGAGGGCAGGATTTGCACGTGCCAGCCAACAGGGGCGGTGGGCCCTCTAGGATGGGAGGGGCAATGCTCCTCCTGGCCCCCCAGGGCTCCCTCGGCTGGTGGCAGCTGCTGTTTTAAAAAAAACAAAAAAACCAGCCGAGGTCGGCATTGCACTGAATGTGCGGCGCCACCTTGAAGAACCTTGTTTAGCAAGGCAGAGACCTTCTGAAGGTTTCTTCCTTCCTAAACAAGGTTCTTTGAGGTGGCTCCGCACATGCTCACCGGCCGTGCACACACGCGTGCACACAGCCAGTGACTCAAGAGTCACCCCCATCCGCCTGAAGGCTTCCTAAGGAAGCCTTCAGGGTTAAAAGGGAGGCATTTTCCCTTTACGCAGAGTGGGTGTCTAGGAGAGCCGTTCATTCCGCATAAAGGGACCCTGCAATGCAAGAGTGCCACAGGCGGGCACTCTTTCATTGCAGGGGCCGGGCAACGGGGGAAGTTCATACGGGTGCGCCCAATAGAGGCGCCCCCGGTATGAACTAAGAGCTGCATGTGTGTCCGCAGCCCCTTGCACAGGCTGGGTCCCAGTCTGTGCAGGGGGCTGGGAGCTGCTGACGTGTACACAGCTCTTAAGGAGGGAGAACTGCATCCAACTCTTTGCCTCCCTTCCTCCCTTCTCCCTAGTTCTAGTCCCTCCCTGGACCCTGGATGCAGGCAGTGGCACTGAGGACGAGGAGGGGGGTAAGTAAATTGCGGGGCCT
>QEPC01004922.1:10017710-10038545 GCA_003113815.1 Sphenodon punctatus
CCTCCTCTGTCCCTTCTCTCACCCTTCCACGCCTTCCCTGTTCCCCTAAGCGCCTTCGTCCCTTCTCCCTTGCTGCCCCCATGCCTGGAACTCCCTCCCTGTCCACATCCGCCTTGCCCCCTCCCTTCATACCTTAAATCTCTCCTTAAAATTCACCTCTTTCGCTCTGCTCTGTCTGATTCTTTATCCTGCTGAGCCACTCTTTCCTATACCTACTGTCTGTTTACCCTTATCCTTGCCACATGAACTTGCCACATGGACCTCCCTCCCCTCCGTCCACCAAATCCTGGCCCCCCAAACCTGGCTGCTCGCCCTGTGGCCTTCCCCCTCCGAACTTCCCCCCCACCCCCCAGCCATCCCGCTGCCACCAGGGGCCGGTAGGGACCATACCCCCTTCCTCACCCCTCGATTTCCCTCTCTCACAGGGGCCGAGTCCACCCCTCCCCCCCAATAACCCTTCCAATGCTCCCCCTGCTGCCACCAGGGTCAGCCACTGGGATAATCTCCCCCCTCCCTCTAACCACCCCTCCTACACCCCCATCTTTCCTCCCTAGCCCTGAAAAATAAAACACTACCAACACGTCCCCTGCGGCCCCAAAGTGCCGCACCCTTTGGCTGAGGCCCTGCGGCTCGCGGCCTGTTGCAGGAGTCGCTGGCCGCTGGGCTTTAATGCCTCGCCTACTTCCGGATGGGGGAGGGGACAAGCCAGCCCTCACGACCGGCTTCTGCGCTCCTCCCCCAGCCCCCCGACACTCACAAAGCTCTTTTCTCTCCGCAGGTGTCCCCGCAACAGAGGGGAGCAGCAGCAGCAACACCAGGGACCCCCCCCCCTCTCCTCGGCAGCAAGAATGAAGTCAGCACGACAAGGCAGGCAGGGTAGATGAATTATTCTGGCAGGAGCCGCTGGCCGCTGGGCGTTAAAGCCCCGACTACTTCCGTGTGGGGGAGGGGACAAGCTGGCCCTCACGACTGGCTTCTACGCTCTCTCCCCCTCCCCCACGGCACTCACAAAGCTCTTTTCTCTCCGCAGGTTACACTCAGCTTCTGGTAGCTGCTTGGCTACACTCAGTTTCTGGTAGAGCACATTGGCAAGGAACTGGTGGGCCATATGCACTGAGTGATTCGGATCGGAGACCAGTGCTGGGGTAGGGCTGAAGCAGCAACTCCCTTTTTCACACCGGTATTTCATTCCGCCATTTTGGAATTGCCTGTGACTTTCCGCAGTTTTTCTGCCGGCATTTCACTAATTCCGTGCCCTTTGCTTTGTGACCTCGGAATTATCGGAAAGACTTGGAAAGTGTCAGAATAATCTTGGAAAGCATTGGAAGAAACATTGTTCTGCTACTTTTGTGCTGTGACCACATGTTGGAACGTGCCAGTGGAAGTAGTGGAATGAAAGTAGCAGAATGAACGTCTCTATCAGACTGTGCCGCTCATTGCAGAAGAGCTCTTTCCACTGGAAACAGCTACCATGGCGGTTTGCCGTTTCAGCCCTATGCTGGTGTGTCTGGGGTTCAGATTTGCTTGTGGGCATCTGTTCCATCCTTCTCAGATCTTCCATCTGGCCCTTCCACCATCTTCTCCTCTCTCTGAGATTTGTCTGAGATTTATTTTGACCTAAACTGACTAGAACTGAAACAAGTACCCACCAAAACAAGCAAACCCATCGAATCTGAACGACATGACTGGAAGCAAATGAACCGAGTAACCAACACTACCTGGCTTTGATTGATTGCCTGTTTTTGTATTTTTGGTTTGGCCATTTTCAGTTTCTCCTGCTCGCTTTCTGACACTCATTTTTATTGCTCCTGGTGAAAAATGAACAGAAAACCAGAAATGGATGAAACAAACTTAATGAACCAAAATTGTGAAAAATTGGTTGGTTGAACATTTTGAAGAATGTTATTTGGGTCAACTACAAACCCACTAAAAATAAGAAAAGCAAAAATACCAAATCCTGTGAGCAGCCATTCTGCTGATCTTTTCACCTTTCCCTATGACCCGACAAGGGCTCGCACTCTTTTGCATGATTGCAGTATAAGCCGAAATGAGTCCATAAATCACATAATAGTTTGTTTGTTTATTTATTTGGAGTTATAGTCTGCCCCATCTCAAGGGCTCAGGGTGGATTCCAAAACATAACCAATACACAGGGTGAACCCACATATAACATAAAATCTGAGTTTGTTTGTGTTAAATCTGATTTCCAATCCCCACTTTTGACCCGATTACCATGTGCACACACACATGGTAACTGGGGTTTGGTAATAATTTGCATAATCGGGGGCTGGGACACTTGCCTGGAAGCTATCCCATTGTGCAAAGCGTGGTTCGATCCTCCCCTATCCACACACTTCCTGTGTGTCATTTCCCCTCAACTTGTTCGTTGCCATTTTGATTTGCTTGATTTGATTTGATTTTCTATGGTCCTTGGAGGACGAAGAAAACTCAGATCATGTGCACATGGAACGTAAAATCAGATGTTATATTTTCTCCACTTCGGAGGATTGGACTGAAAGCGGAAGCCAAACCTGGCAATAAATTGGGGACAAAAAGTGCTCATGCTCACAAGTAACGTCTAAATCCAGGTCAAGTAGTTAAAATAGGATTTTATGTTATGTGTGAATATGTAACCCTCCCCCAGCCTATCCCCACCCATTAAATGTGTGGCCAAATAGGAAGGTCTCACATGGCCTTCAGAAGATGGTCAGGGTCGAGCTTTGGTGAGTTCCCAAGGGAATGGAGTTCCAGGGGTGTGGGGCAGCCACCTAGAGTGCTCCACGGTGGGCCTTGACAATACGCAGTTGGCACCATGATGGAATTAGCTAGCAGGAGGCTGTTCTCAGTTGGCCTTCAGGATCATTATGATGCATGGGACAGAGGCAGTCTTTCAGATAATAGGATGTATTCTCTGTAAGAGAGGGTTGGCCAGGAGGCAGATTGTGATCTACTGGTGGATTGCAAGCTAGTCTCCAGCAGATGACATTGCGGGGAGGGGGACCAGTCTTTTAGAGATCACCTCTGAGGAGGAGAGTCAGACCGGTGTGTGTTTAGGAGGAGATGAGGTAAGAGATCTCCTCCAGAGTGGTGGAAAAGCTCTCTCTAGTGGAGAGCAATCTCCACTTCTGGGTCCAGTAGCTGAAATGCTCTAGAGCTGAGAACCAGCAGTAGAGGTCCTGGTAGATTGCCTAAGGCTGATGCCTGAACCAGGAAGATTGCATGCACCATAATAAGCCTGACCACGCTTGCTGTAAGACTTCCATGGTCACTTGGAGTGTCCTGGTGGCAGAGAGGAAGTAACCCTACTGAAGAGTGTGTTGGTCACGGACACGCATCAGAGATTAATTTTTTTCTTGCTTGGAAATGTTTGTGTTGTCACTAAAAGAATTTTGGTTACATAATGTTTACTACTTAAAAAAAAAAAAAGTTTGCTTTCTGATTTGTGAACAGCAGATTATAAAGCTTAGCCAAAGAGACGTGCACAGGAATGGAATGTTCTTTGAGAACAAATTTGCATTTTAAAGATACAGGGTCAAAAATCTCCAGATGGGGTAAGCTGGCCTGCCTCCATTGACATTTGAAGGAAGTGACACGCATTTACATCAGCTGAGAATCCAGGCTGTTTCCCCACCAAAGGCAGCTAACACGTTAGTTTGATGTTGGCAGTTAAGGGCTTTAAAAGCAGCAATCCCAATGCTTTCCCCTTCATTCAGGCCGCTGAAGTGAAATTATTTTATGCTTGATTCACAAAACGATCCCTTGATGTGTAAAAGCCAGCTCTAATGCTTTCAGAATATCAAGCCCGCTCTGCTCTTTGGTGGGTTTAAAGCAGGGGTGGGGAGCCCGGGGGCCACATGTGGCCCTTGGCAAGTTTTTATGTGGCCCTTTTCCAGTTCCCGGATCTGGCTGCTGGATCCTGTTCCTTCCTCCAAGCACTGAAAAACTGAATGCAGGGTAAGAGAGCAGAGATGCGGGCATGCATCCTGTTGCAGAGTAATAACTGATTCACAATCAGTAAGGACAAATGCAGCTGAAGGTTTAAAAACAGAACTTTACTTAAGACTTTCCAGGCACAGATCCTTAGTTACATCTAACTAGTAAGAAGACAAAATGGAGACTGAGACAAAGAGAGAGACGGGAAGAAGGAGTGGTTACACAAAGGAATCAACTGTAAAACCCCATCTCCCTTCCAGGTGCACATAAACTTAGCAGCGCCATCTGGTGGCTCTATAGTCAATCACTGTTCTTAATTCAGTAACTTTAACTTACGGATGTTGCATACACCAACACATCCATGGATCAGGGACAGCTCCATGGCACAGATTCATATCTGGACCCTCCTTTTCTTGAACGTACACTCATCCCCAACTTCTATGTGGCCCTCAGAGCTTGAAATGATTTTCAAAGTGGCCCCTGGAGAAGAAAAGGTTTCCCAACCACTGGTTTAAAGTCAAGCTGATATTTTAAATTTTCAAAGGCCACCAGCTGGCTTGGAGAAACACGCACAGCCAGGAATATCTTGTTCCACCGTCCCCCAAAACAGACAATCCTTCCTCTTGTCTGAGTGCAGGTCACCGGCATGAGAGGGTTGTCATATGGGGGGTGACTCTCAGAACAGATTGCCTTTCTGGGTGTCTCGCAGCACTCCAGACTGCAGCGACATGTGAGGAAGTGTGTTGCGCAATAGAGCAGATTAAGCTGACGGACATGACTTGGGGTGTTTTCAGACATGATAGTGTTATAATCCTGCCCAGAGTGAGGTCCTCACTCCGGGCAGGATTTGGCCTGACTACCAAACAAGAATGATGGTGGCCCAGGTGGGGTGGGGGTGGGGGAGGCGGGGGGCGATGCGCGAACGTGCATCTGCACGGCCCTGCCCCCATGCTGCTCGGAGTGGCCTGCCCCCTCCCCAATGGGCGGCCATGCTGCCATGGCTTCCTGGAAGCACCACGGACCCAGACCAGGGTAAGAGTAAGCATGATGACCCGCTTTATCCTGGTCTGGCATCTATTTTATAGGTTGTGGTAGCTCTTAGCCTGGACTAAACACTGGTGGAAACCCAGGTTCAGTCCCGGGCCAACACCTGGTGGCTTCATCCAGCTGTGGCGACAGCATGGGTTTCCATGCTTGGCAAAGTGTGGAAATCTCTGCTATCATCACATCTGAAAAACACCCTTGTATGTTCTACTCCAGGCCTGGTCATGAATTCAGTGGTTGACCTTGGGAGAGGTCATCTCCTCAGAGTCTGTTTTTCCACCTGCAGAATGACTTTGCTTGAATTACTTTGCCTTTTTACAGTTGGTCAACAAAACAGAATTTTCTAGCACCGCATGCTTGCCTTATATTGTTGTTAGCCGCTCTCGGCTGCCTGTGGCGGGAAGAGCGGAGTATAAATTTTGTAAAATAAATAATACAACTGTGTATTTTCCAAGAGCAACAAAGAAAGACAAATTGCCAGTACAAAGGACAGAATGCAGTCATGATCATGGCAGGAAGTTCTCTGCTGGGGAACAAGCATCCTACCACGTTTTATGTCCTCTTTTGCCCCTGACAGGGCCCAGGGATCTTGTAGGGTTTGAAGAACCCAGGTCTGCTGGCTCTTGGGAAAGAGGTTCTAGCCCAAGGGTAACCAGATCTATGGTGCATGCAATCTACTTGGTTCAAGTCACAAACTCAGGTGATCTGGGACAGCTCCTGCTGGCTCCTAGTTCCAAGGCATCTCAGCAACCGGTCTCAAGAGCAGAGAGGAGCGCTTCTCTTTAGAGAGAGCCTTTCCTGCCACATTGGAGGAGCTCTCCGAGCCAGTCTCCTCCCTGGAGACACTCCCTGAGGTACCACTCTTGCTCTCGTTCCCAGAGGCAATCTCTGAGGGGCTGGTCTCTCCTATCCCCCCAACCCCCAGCACACACCATAATGTACTGGAGACTAGCTTGGGATTTACTGGTAGATCACCATGTCATCCCTGTCTCGCCACTGTGCTACACAGGTGGTGGTCAGTAGCACTAGACCAGAACCTGGTCATTCTGGTGAATGAACCCAACCTATTAAATCCCTGATTGGTTGGCTTCTACTCCAGCTCTGATTGGCCAGCGCCACTATATAAGGCCTGATCAGGAATCTGTACAATGTGGCAGCTCCTGCCCTTCTCAGTGATCCAGACCCTGGTCCCTTGCTCCATGTTCCTGGAATCCTGCTGCCCCTGCCTTGCTCCCAGCCACTTGCCGTGCTCCTGTCTGTCCATCTTCCAGTCTTGCTCCTTGCCTGTTTTTCCACCTGCCTTCCAGCTTCCTCTCTTACCTGCCTTCCTCCCTGCGCGCTTTATTATTATTAACAAACATTTATATAGTGCCAGCAGTGTACCTGGCACTTTACAAAGTAATAAAATAGACAAGCTTCAGCTTTTTATCCTTGGTCCCTGCTCTGCTGTGTGGTTTATCTGGTTTTGAATGTATCAGTTCCCTGACTTTGACTCACCGACTCCTCACGTGACATCAAACCACTCGGCTTGTTCCTAGGAACTCTGCCTTCTGTCCTTGCTTGACCTGTGACTCCTCACATGACCAAGCTACCAACTTGGTCTGCCTCTTCCCTCCCCTGACCCCCCATTACAGCCCAGAATTCTGATGGTTTTAAGTTGGCAACTCATGTCCCATGGTCATCCTTTCAATGACAACATTTATTTATTTTAAGAATTTTGTATCCCGCTCCTCCTGCCGCAGGTAGCCTGGAGCGGCTAACAAGAAAATATAAAATACTATAAAACAAGTTAAAACATCAAATGCTAATAACAATAATAAAACAGGGGAAAAACCCACTCCACCCTCCACAATTCCCCCGCTCCATCCAACCCTTACCCCTCTCCCTCGCCAAATGCCTATCGGAACAGACAGGTCTTACAATTTCTATGAAAGGCCAGGAGATCCGGGGCCAAACGGGCCCCCACCGGGATGGAATTCCAAAGGCACAATGCGGTCACTGAGAACGCCCTGTCCTGCGTGCCCCCCCGGGAAACCCCAGGGACCCCCAGCATGGCACCCCCGGATGACCACAAGGGCTGGTCTAGAACCTGGGGAGTGAGACGATCTCGCAAATAAGCAGGGCCCAGGCTGTGTAAGGCTTTATAGCTCAAAACCAACACTTTGAATCGAGCCTTGAAGACTTTTGGCAGCCAGTGTAGAGATTGGAGCACCAGTACAATGTGCTCCCGGCGGCCCAGACCCACCAAGAGCTGGGCCACCGCATTCTGCACCAGCTGCAGCTTCCGAGTCATCACCATAGGTAGCCCCGCGTAGAGAGCGTTACAGTAGTCTAACCAAGAGGTAATAAAAGCATGGATGATCATGGCCAGGTCAGGAACCGAAACCAGCGGCCGAAGCCGCCGCACCAGATATAACTGGTGGAAGGTACTCCTCACCACAGCCTCCACCTGCAGATCCAGTCAGAACTGCCCATCGAGGAGCACTCCCAAGTTCCGTACCTGGGAAGTCAGTGGAGGACAGATCCCATCAACCCAGGGAGCTGTCACCTCCACCGACTTACCCACTAACATCATCTACGTCTTGTCAGGATTCAGTCGAAGTCGATTAGCCCTCATCCAGTCCCCCACAGCTGCCCGACACTGGGTAAGCACTGAGAAAGCTGGGCCTGGGTCGGTCGAAAATGAGAGATACAGTTGGGTGTCATCCGCATACTGATGACACCTCACCCCNCCAACACCCCTTCTCAACAGACAGAAGTTAACCTACTATGCCCATTTTACTTAGTAGCTTTCGGTGGCGCTCTCCTGCTAAAGGTTTTGTCAGGGCATCTGCTACCATGTCTTCTGTAGATGCCTTTGTCCATTTGTTGTGTTCCCCTTCTGACATTTGTAAGACGTCTTCCTATGTTGATGGCTCAGACAGTCTGTCGGTACTTGCTTTATAGGACAGGCGGTTGGGCGGTTTGCCTTTATTTTCCCTGGTAGATCTTCTGATTGCAACATCTGCAGGTGATTGGGTTTGTTCCTGCATCTCAGTTGAGCTTATGCTGAATTCAACTGTTTGTTCAGGACGCTCTTCTCCTCCTGATTCAGGACATGCTTCTTCTCCTGATTCTTGTAAGGACATTACACTGTTGTTTGGTTTTTCCTCAAAAGTCACGCTGTTGCTGATAGTTACTATGTCTGTGTGTGGATTGAGGATTCTGTATGCTTTGTTGGAGTGTTCGTTGTATCCAACAAGAATCCCTTCCACAGCTTGGTTTTGTAGTTTGGTCTGTTTCTCTTCCGGAATGTACACGTATGCCTTGCATCCAAACACTTTGATGTGTCCCATACTAGGTTTCTCTCCATACCAGAGTTTGTACGGAGTTTTACTTGCTGTTCTTGAGTAGAGTCGATTTTGTAGATATGTCGCTGTAACTACTGCCTCGCCCCAATATTTTTATGGCAGTCCAGAGTCAGTCAACATGCACCTGATCATTTCTGTTAAGGTTTTGTTCTTTCTTTCAGCTACCCCATTTTGCTCGGGCGTGTATGGTACCGTCTTCTGGTGCTCTATCCTGTGGGCTCTCAGGAAGTCTTCAACTTTGGAGTGTGAGCGACTTGCGTTGGAATCTGTTGCTTGTCATCGTTATGTAGTCCCTTAATTTTTCCAGTACTTCATCCTTATGCTTCATGAAATATGTGACTGAGTATCTTGAATAGTCATCTATGAAGGTCGCTATGTATCTGTTCCCTCCAAGTGTGGGTACTTTCATGGGGTCTCACACATCGCTGTGTATGAGGTCAAATGGCTTGGAGGTTCTTGTCTGGCTTACTTTGGGGAGCGTTGCTCTGGTGGCTTTAGCTTTGATACAGAATTCACATCTCATGGT
The DNA here is from genome assembly GCA_003113815.1 of Sphenodon punctatus. Taxonomy (NCBI): domain Eukaryota; kingdom Metazoa; phylum Chordata; class Lepidosauria; order Sphenodontia; family Sphenodontidae; genus Sphenodon; species Sphenodon punctatus. The sequence goes on from QEPC01004922.1 coordinate 10,026,564, forward strand.
CAAGGGACATGTTGTTACTATCAGGTCTTTTGTCAGCTGCTGTCTTTGCAGTTCCTTTATGCTTTCTGGGTGCCTGTGACCCAGGCGTCGATGTCACAGATGAATGCAGTCCTTGTGTTGCTCATGTGGAGGGAGTTTTGCTTGTTCCTTGGTTGCACTCAAGCGATACAGGTGTCCATCTGCATAGGCTCTGGCTAGGACCCTTGTCCCCTTCTGGATTGTGCATTCATTACCCCGGAACTTTATGGTGAGCCCTTTCTCTGTTAGGCGTTTAACGGATAGGAGTCCTCCCTCTAAGCCAGGTACATACAGCACATCCTTTACCGGTATTGCTAGTGTGCCTCCGTGTGGCTTGTTGCAACTTAGAATTCCTTCGCCAATACCTTCTGCAGTGATGCTGCTTCCATCAGCGAGGAATATCTTTTCTTTGTTGCTTGGGTCCAGTACCGTGAAAAAGATCTTGTCGCTGGTCATGTGACTCGTGGCTCCAGAGTCAACACACCAGTCCTGTGATGAGTTGGTCTGTGTTGCTCTAAAACATCCTCTCCACTGTTCTGTGGTTGTGTCATTGGTTGTAGCCTTGGCCCTTTGCTTAGACACTTGTGGAGATCGCTTTTGTTGTTCTGCCTTCCATATGGAGCAGTCTTTCTTTAGGTGTCCTTNGTGCATGCAATCTACTTGGTTCAAGTCACAAACTCAGGTGATCTGGGACAGCTCCTGCTGGCTCCTAGTTCCAAGGCATCTCAGCAACCGGGCTCAAGAGCAGAGAGGAGCGCTTCTCTTTAGAGAGAGCCTTTCCTGCCACATTGGAGGAGCTCTCCGAGCCAGTCTCCTCCCTGGAGACACTCCCTGAGGTACCACTCTTGCTCTCGTTCCCAGAGGCAATCTCTGAGGGGCTGGTCTCTCCTATCCCCCCAACCCCCAGCACACACCATAATGTACTGGAGACTAGCTTGGGATTTACTGGTAGATCACCATGTCATCCCTGTCTCGCCACTGTGCTACACAGGTGGTGGTCAGTAGCACTAGACCAGAACCTGGTCATTCTGGTGAATGAACCCAACCTATTAAATCCCTGATTGGTTGGCTTCTACTCCAGCTCTGATTGGCCAGCGCCACTATATAAGGCCTGATCAGGAATCTGTACAATGTGGCAGCTCCTGCCCTTCTCAGTGATCCAGACCCTGGTCCCTTGCTCCATGTTCCTGGAATCCTGCTGCCCCTGCCTTGCTCCCAGCCACTTGCCGTGCTCCTGTCTGTCCATCTTCCAGTCTTGCTCCTTGCCTGTTTTTCCACCTGCCTTCCAGCTTCCTCTCTTACCTGCCTTCCTCCCTGCGCGCTTTATTATTATTAACAAACATTTATATAGTGCCAGCAGTGTACCTGGCACTTTACAAAGTAATAAAATAGACAAGCTTCAGCTTTTTATCCTTGGTCCCTGCTCTGCTGTGTGGTTTATCTGGTTTTGAATGTATCAGTTCCCTGACTTTGACTCACCGACTCCTCACGTGACATCAAACCACTCGGCTTGTTCCTAGGAACTCTGCCTTCTGTCCTTGCTTGACCTGTGACTCCTCACATGACCAAGCTACCAACTTGGTCTGCCTCTTCCCTCCCCTGACCCCCCATTACAGCCCAGAATTCTGATGGTTTTAAGTTGGCAACTCATGTCCCATGGTCATCCTTTCAATGACAACATTTATTTATTTTAAGAATTTTGTATCCCGCTCCTCCTGCCGCAGGTAGCCTGGAGCGGCTAACAAGAAAATATAAAATACTATAAAACAAGTTAAAACATCAAATGCTAATAACAATAATAAAACAGGGGAAAAACCCACTCCACCCTCCACAATTCCCCCGCTCCATCCAACCCTTACCCCTCTCCCTCGCCAAATGCCTATCGGAACAGACAGGTCTTACAATTTCTATGAAAGGCCAGGAGATCCGGGGCCAAACGGGCCCCCACCGGGATGGAATTCCAAAGGCACAATGCGGTCACTGAGAACGCCCTGTCCTGCGTGCCCCCCCGGGAAACCCCAGGGACCCCCAGCATGGCACCCCCGGATGACCACAAGGGCTGGTCTAGAACCTGGGGAGTGAGACGATCTCGCAAATAAGCAGGGCCCAGGCTGTGTAAGGCTTTATAGCTCAAAACCAACACTTTGAATCGAGCCTTGAAGACTTTTGGCAGCCAGTGTAGAGATTGGAGCACCAGTACAATGTGCTCCCGGCGGCCCAGACCCACCAAGAGCTGGGCCACCGCATTCTGCACCAGCTGCAGCTTCCGAGTCATCACCATAGGTAGCCCCGCGTAGAGAGCGTTACAGTAGTCTAACCAAGAGGTAATAAAAGCATGGATGATCATGGCCAGGTCAGGAACCGAAACCAGCGGCCGAAGCCGCCGCACCAGATATAACTGGTGGAAGGTACTCCTCACCACAGCCTCCACCTGCAGATCCAGTCAGAACTGCCCATCGAGGAGCACTCCCAAGTTCCGTACCTGGGAAGTCAGTGGAGGACAGATCCCATCAACCCAGGGAGCTGTCACCTCCACCGACTTACCCACTAACATCATCTACGTCTTGTCAGGATTCAGTCGAAGTCGATTAGCCCTCATCCAGTCCCCCACAGCTGCCCGACACTGGGTAAGCACTGAGAAAGCTGGGCCTGGGTCGGTCGAAAATGAGAGATACAGTTGGGTGTCATCCGCATACTGATGACACCTCACCCCAAACCCTCTGATCACCTCACCGAGCAGCTGCATATGCATGTTGAACAGGAGAGGGGACAAGACCGAACTCTGTGGAACCCCACATGAGAAAAAGGGTGTTTTTAGTCGGGAGACATTTGTCCTGCAGCTTTAAAATCTGGCTTGGGTGAAGGATTTAGATGCTCCTCACCGGACTGGAAGTCACCCGGTTGAGATGCGGATTAGGTAAGTCCCCGATAGCCAAGGTCTTACCAGTCCACATCTCAAAACTTCTGGGAGTCGCCTGGTGCTGCTGCTTCCAGTGGCGCACAGGAAACGTCCAGTCCGATGAGGAGCGTCCAAATCCCCCCTGCAGGGGGTTTTCCAAGCCAGATTTTAAAGCTGTGGGAGAAATGTCTCCTGATTAAAACTACCCCTAATTGCTGTGAACATTATTTTTCTTGGTCAGATTTTTCCTTGGACTCAGAATCCTTTTACAGAAGCTAATGAAATTCATATGTTCCTCTTTAGCACCACTGAGAAGCTACTTGATGCTATATGGGATAGCCAGGTAGAGCTGAGACGGGAGCAAGTGTTCCCATTCTGCAGGGAAATACCGACCTTTGGGGAGTGTGTGTCAGAACTTCATCAGTCTGTTGATTCCGTACGTCTGCCATTGTCAATATTGGCACCTGTGATTTTCTGCCATTTCCGGTCAACTTTGTCACTTTTTGTCATTTTATGGAACTTCTATGGTACTTTTATGACAATTTCTGGCACTCCTCTGCCACTTTTGCATCTCCACAGAAGTGTGTACAGGGTGCACATGGGGCTTGGGATCGGCCCTGTGGCAGCTTTGTTCAACTCGCGAAAAATAACGACAAATGGTGAAAGAAAACAGCGAAAAAGCGGATATGTTTCCACATTGTGTGAATGTGCCAGGTAAGTTGGCTGGGTTGCCCCCTGCCCCTCCATTCCTCCCTCCCCCCTGCCTACTCTGGCCCAAGGCCAACTTACCCCGGCCTGCTTGGCAGTGGGGAAACCCCCCCTGGTGTAGCAGGCAGCGGCTACCACCACCTGCTGCACTGGGGGGCGGGGTGTGTCCCCATTGCCAAGCAGGTTGGGATAGGTTGCCCCCCCCCCGCTCTGGCCCAAGGTCAAGTTACCCTGGATCACTCAGCAGGGAGGAAACCCAGCATCAGGTGACCCAGCTCAGTTGGCACAAACCCGACCATGTGGACTGGGCGACATCATGGCATGCAAACCTCTCATTGGCTTGAATGCGGTGATGTCACCCACCAGTCATTGCATGCCAGCCTCTGACTGACTTGTGTGCGGTGATTGACCATGTGGACTGGACAACACCATGGCACGCAAGCCTCTGATTGATTGCGTGTGGTGATGTTGCCCGTCAGTCATCACATGCAAGACTCTGATTGGCTTATGTGCAGTAGTCTGATGGGTAACACCACAGTGCGCGAGCCAATCAGAGGGTTGCGTGCAGTGATGTCGCCTGGCAAGGTGGAATTTCCCTGTGGCCGGGATTCCACACAAAAAACATGATTCACAGTAGCACTTTCCCCTCAGGGCCCTGATTACACCTCAGCCCAGGGTAGCTTTTCCAACATTTCAAAATACCGTCCATTCTCAAGGACCTCTTAAATAGCTTAATCTGGTGCCATGCATCTAGCCAACCATGGCTTAATTTCAGGGGGTTGTAGTTAGGTGGGAATGAGCCCTGGTTTAGAAGATGGAATGGCTTCTTTACTAAGGCACTCCACTCTGGTGTGCAGATGCGTTCTATATGCGTGTGGCCTCCTTCGTGGTTGCACCTTTCCCTAGGTCTCTGCTTACTTTGACAGAAGCAGAAGCCGTTACTCCTCTGTGTCATTTTATATCCTCACCAGCCATCCCTCAGTGGCCTAAACTCTTCAAGGTCGTAAACGGCAAGTTGGAAAGAGAGCTTACGTTTTGGAGGCAAAAAGGTTTAAAGACCCAGCTGCGATAACGACGGCGTTGCACAGTGAGCGTGTGCATTCCTAAACTTCCATTCGGCAGTGTCTTTATAATTGCTGCATTTCTTTGAGCAAAACCAAAGAGCGAATAAAGAACTGCATGTGAAAAGGTCACAGATGCCCACAAAAATTCAAATTCTCACCTGCAGGTTTTGAATATGTAAAATGAATAAGCTCGGGTATCCAAGAAAGAATCTCCTTTTCCCGCACCTGACAATCCCGTCCCTTATCCTGCTCCTCCCCCTGCTGGTTATTTCATGTGTTGCAACGTGAACCCGATAATGGGTGTTTTTTACACACACATTTCTCCTGCATGTTTGCTATTACATCCTGAACTTTCTGTGTGTCTAAATCACTCACCCAGATCGTAAACATCCGGCTCTTTGAACTTCTGCGTAGAACTTCCCCCAGAACTTTTGTGTGTAAAAGGTTCTCCTGGTAAACTGCTTTGCTCCAGGCAGCTGTGGTCACTTGGTTTCCATGGCAGCCTGTCATACCTACAGCTGCGGCTACGTTAGGCTGCCTCAGGGCAGTGTTTGTGTGAAGAATGCATCCAGGAACTGCTTCAGGGGGGCAGTGTGTGTGTGAAAAATGAATCCGGAACTTACTTGTGTACTTGTAAACCCAGAAGACTGAAAAATCTGGAACTTTAAATGCCCAATGACACGCAGGGTGTTTTCGAATGAGGCAATAGCCCTGGGCAGTGCAGCTGTGGACCCCCACTAGGAGGGCCCTGATTTAACCCACAGCCCACAAGAAGTGGGTGCCAAACTGCCCATTTATTAGAAATTTGCCAGATGTTCCCCTCCACCAACCATATGACCCCCCCACTCACTGGACATGAAGCCCCCACTCACAGCGGGGTCTCAGGACATGCCATACAGGCGAATGCGGGTAATGGGTGCCCATGTGTCCACGTTCCGTCAGTCAGGTGGTTGTGTGCAGCCTTGCCTGCATACCGGTCCTCCAGCACCATAGAGTTGTAGGCGAAAAACCTAGAACTTTCCATGGAGTGGCCACGTCCTGCTCCTCTCTCTGCTCTTGCTCTACATCCACTTTAGAAGGCCAACACGTGCCAAATTCAAACCTGTGTTGTTCCAGCTTGTTCTGGTTTGCGGCATGTGCCCAATGCTCTCTCCCCATGAGATGTTACATTTACATTTTAAGGAGAGCCAACATGGCTCAGAATGACAGCCAGTCAACTAGGGTAAGTTAATGCACCTGGGTTGGGGTTGGGGATGCATGATAAATGCTTCCGTTTATTGCTATCTAATGATGTGGTTTTTTCCCTTTACTGTGTTCACAGGCAATGACCTGCACCACCACGTCCATTGTTCCACAGGCACTCGCTGCCCACCGATCCACCCACTGGAGGAGTATTCTCTGGAATGAGGAAGAGATGGAGACCTTCATTGCTCTGGGGGGTGGGGATCATAATGTACAATATAAGCTAGTGAGATGCTATAGGAACGAGGCAGTATTCCACAAGATCTCCCTTAAATGGCGCAGCTGGGCTACCACCACAAGGACATGAACCAGTGCCGGCAGAAGGCCAAGAACCTCCGCAAGGAAAGCCAGGATAACAACTTCACCTCTGGCCGCAGGAGGCGAATGTCCTCCTGCTCCGAGCGACTGGCCTAGTTCCTCCGTGTAGGTGGAGCCATCGTGGCCTCCCTCCCGCGCTGATGGCTGTGCCTTTGCCAGGGGCCAGACATGGGTCAATATGGCTCTTACACTGCCCTGTCTCAGTGCAACCACGCCAGCTCTCCCCATGGAAGCCGTGACCACTGGCAGAGATCCCTCCGTGCCCATCCTCGTCCTGGAGTCCGTGCCCCTCAACCAGAACACAGATACCGTGGGTCTCATGGTCTACCCCGTTGAGATGTCGAGCCAACTCTTATTTGAGGAGCCTCCGGAGGTACTTGTGGAGGGAATGGAGGACCCAGAGGCCACCTTCATCAAGGAGGAAGAGGGAGAGGAGGACAGGAAGCTAATGTGTTTGTACTGTGTTCAAGGGTGGCCAGGAGAGTGCTGGAGAGCAGCAGGATACTCCCCAGGACACAGCAGCATGGAGGTGAACAGTATGCATGGGATGTGAGTGGGAAGGCACTTACTGCGGGGCGGACTGGGGCGACTGCCCCGGGTCCCGCTCCTGCCCCCCCCCACGCGCTGCCTCTGGAGTCCACCTGGTGCCCACTTGCTACACTGTGCTGCCCTGTCCACCGGTCTCAAGCTCCCTCGGCAGCAGCCTGGGCGGGGGTAGGGGGAGGAACTACTGCCACCTCCCACCTTGCCCGATGCTGCTGCTGCCGCCGTTTAGAAACCTCTGCCCCCTTGGCAGCAGGCTGGGTGGGAGGGGAAGGAACTATGCTGTCCCCCCGCCTGATGCTGCCGCCGAACGTATGGTTTAAAGGACCTGCTGCGCAGCCATGTTCATGCGCATGCTGGGGGAGGCCCGCTATGTTTCCTAAATGCTGGGAAATGTAGTCCTAGCGTGCCAAATTTAGGAAACATGGCAGCCTGGCCCCTTTGTGCACACGTGCACAACAGTGCAGTGGTCCCTAGGCTTTGAAGAATGGGGTTGGAGGAAAGGAAAGGGGTGAGAGGGAGAGGGGGGAAAGAGAGAAAGGGGGTAGTCGGGAGAGGGGGAGAGAGAAAGGGGGAGCAGGAGAGAAATGGAGGAGAGAGAGAGGAGTCAGGAGAGAGAGCGAGGAGTGAGAGAGAGAGTGTATGTGTGTCTAAAGTGTGTGTGTGTGTGTGAGAGAGAGAAGTGAGAGCGTGTGTGTGTGTGTGTGTAAGAGAGAAGTTAGTATGCATGTGGGTGAGAGAGAAGTGAGACTAGTGTGGGTGTGGGAAAGTGGGCAGAGCCATAGAAAGTGGGCGGGACCGTGGGGAAGTGGGTGGAGCTGTGGAAAGTGGGCAGGGTGTGGGANACACCTGGATTCCGATCGCACCCCCTGGTTTCCCTGGGACTCCACCCCCTAGCCACAGCGGCTGGGCCCTTTCTGTCCTGTGCTCGTGCCGCTGAGCCAGGATAACAACTTCACCTCTGGCCGCAGGAGGCGAATGTCCTCCTGCTACGAGCGGCTGGCCTAGTTCCTCCGTGTAGGTGGAGCCATCGTGGCCTCCCTCCCGCGCTGATGGCTGTGCCTTTGCCAGGGGCCAGACATGGGTCAATATGGCTCTTACACTGCCCTGTCTCAGTGCAACCACGCCAGCTCTCCCCATGGAAGCCGTGACCACTGGCAGAGATCCCTCCGTGCCCATCCTCGTCCTGGAGTCCGTGCCCCTCAACCAGAACACAGATACCGTGGGTCTCATGGTCTACCCCGTTGAGATGTCGAGCCAACTCTTATTTGAGGAGCCTCCGGAGGTACTTGTGGAGGGAATGGAGGACCCAGAGGCCACCTTCATCAAGGAGGAAGAGGGAGAGGAGGACAGGAAGCTAATGTGTTTGTACTGTGTTCAAGGGTGGCCAGGAGAGTGCTGGAGAGCAGCAGGATACTCCCCAGGACACAGCAGCATGGAGGTGAACAGTATGCATGGGATGTGAGTGGGAAGGCACTTACTGCGGGGCGGACTGGGGCGACTGCCCCGGGTCCCGCTCCTGCCCCCCCCCACGCGCTGCCTCTGGAGTCCACCTGGTGCCCACTTGCTACACTGTGCTGCCCTGTCCACCGGTCTCAAGCTCCCTCGGCAGCAGCCTGGGCGGGGGTAGGGGGAGGAACTACTGCCACCTCCCACCTTGCCCGATGCTGCTGCTGCCGCCGTTTAGAAACCTCTGCCCCCTTGGCAGCAGGCTGGGTGGGAGGGAAAGGAACTATGCTGTCCCCCCGCCTGATGCTGCCGCCGAACGTATGGTTTAAAGGACCTGCTGCGCAGCCATGTTCATGCGCATGCTGGGGGAGGCCCGCTATGTTTCCTAAATGCTGGGAAATGTAGTCCTAGCGTGCCAAATTTAGGAAACATGGCAGCCTGGCCCCTTTGTGCACACGTGCACAACAGTGCAGTGGTCCCTAGGCTTTGAAGAATGGGGTTGGAGGAAAGGAAAGGGGTGAGAGGGAGAGGGGGGAAAGAGAGAAAGGGGGTAGTCGGGAGAGGGGGAGAGAGAAAGGGGGAGCAGGAGAGAAATGGAGGAGAGAGAGAGGAGTCAGGAGAGAGAGCGAGGAGTGAGAGAGAGAGTGTATGTGTGTCTAAAGTGTGTGTGTGTGTGTGAGAGAGAGAAGTGAGAGCGTGTGTGTGTGTGTGTAAGAGAGAAGTTAGTATGCATGTGGGTGAGAGAGAAGTGAGACTAGTGTGGGTGTGGGAAAGTGGGCAGGGTGTGGGAAATGAGTGGGGCTGAAGAGGCCCACGTTTTGTCTTTGCCCTGGGCCCTGCAATTTCTAAGGCTGGCCCTGGAAGGCACCATGGCAAGCCCATGGCCTGGGATGGAGAGAGGCGTAATGATGGAACCGAACGGGGTGGGCCCGTGGGCTGGGGGGGGAATCCAAAATGGCAGTCATGGAGGGAAGGGGTCAGAGCAGTAATGAGAGTGCCTTACTCCTCTACAGTGATCATGGGAGGAGAACCGTGTGCCGCTCCGATCCTCCTGCCGCAACCTCCGTAGCAGGAAGCTAGGCCAGGTACTTGTTCCTGTTTCCCTTTGGACAGGAAGGGCAGCTGATACTTTTGGGCGGGAAGGGTGGTCGGAGGCTGAAAGACCGTGCTTGGGAAGGGAAGGGGTGTGAGGAAGGCAGAGGGTAGGGGTTGAAGTGGAGAGTGGTGGTATGGTATCGTGATAAACCACTATGGATGTCTTTAGACATAACGCTGTTCAATGTTCTGTAACACAGTGTCCTACCATTAGAGTGTTTAGACAGACCGTCAACACAGTGTTCACCCCAAACACTGGAAGTGAACAACTGCCAGTTCTTGACAGTTTAATCAGTGTTTGGGGTGAACACTGTGTTGACGGTCTGTCTAAACACTGTAACGGCAGGACACTGTGTTACAGAACACAGAACAGCGTTGTGTCTAAAGACGCCCTATGGGTGCTGGGCGGGGGGTTGGGAATGCTTGCAGTTGAAGGCATTTGTGGGCACAGGTGACTGAAACATCGGGATGAGAAGCTGAATTGGGCGATCTAAACTAGTGACCGCCCTCATTGCCTTGCTATGGGTCTGCCACCACAACAGGCGTCGACAGAACCCACAGCCACAAGCTTCCAGTGCAACCAGGACCCGTGGGTTCACAACTGGCGGTGTAGGGAGGAGTCAGCGAGGGAGCTGCTCGGGGAGACGACGTGGCAGGCTGATGAGATCCGGGACACGATTAAGGGCATGACCTGGAAGCACAGGCAGCGTCCGCGGCAGAATGCAAGGCATTGTAGCCAACGCCCATCTGGACCACTAGCGGGAGGACGGGCACTGAACCTGCCTCTGGCATCTATTCCAGCGGTTGGACAGTGTGCTTAAGGAAGCAAACAAGGCTATAACGGATCTGCTGGCATAGACACAAACCAGTGTCTCCATATCCAGACCTCCCCGCTCAAGCATGTAGCTACAGCCGCCGCAGCAACTATTGCCAAGGGACAGGTAGCATCCACCCCCACCACACCCCAATGGCAGTTCACGTCCACACACCTGGATTCCGATCGCACCCCCTGGTTTCCCTGGGACTCCACCCCCTAGCCACAGCGGCTGGGCCCTTTCTGTCCTGTGCTCGTGCCGCTGAATGCTCCCTCTCCCTGGTTCAGGCACTCCTGCCAACATTCCTCCACAACCTCCAGGGCTGGATCCAGATGAGACGATCCAGGCTGAAAAATCTCCCTTCGCCACTCAAGACCGTGTGCCCAGCTGTCCCCACAAGGGGCAGGCAGAAGGAAGAAATAAATCCATAAATAATAAATAAATAATTCCTGTCAATAATAAAGTGAATACGATTTTTAAATAAAATGATCTTTTTCACACTCTGTGGTTTCTGTGCTTGTTCTGGGAGAGGTTGGAGGTTTGGGGGACGGGGGGGGCAGTGGAGAATGGAGGTATGGTCTAGCAAGAAGCCGCTTTGAGGGCTGGGGGCGGTGCATGGACGGAGGGTAAGGGATAGCGATAAGCCACTCGGGGGGTGGGGGATTTGAAGCACTTGAAAGGGGGGGGGGATCATAGTAGCTGGCAGCATGCCTGTGCCTCTGCGCTTCCAATTGCCATTCCCATTAAAGGAAAGGGTGGGCGATAGAACGGGAGAGGGGGTTCTGGAAGGTCTAGAGGAAAACACACTAGAAACACCTCCCTCCTCTGAATCTCTCCCCTGTAACTAAGTGAAGCACGTGCACCTGCATCTTCTCACACTCATGAATGTATCCTTGTCTCTCCTGGAGTTCACCTCTCCCTCATCTCCCCCTTTTCTTGTCTCTTAGGTTGTAAGCCCTTTGGGGGGAAGGGACCTGTCTACAACTACTGATTGCACAGTACCGGGTACATCGCTGGTGCCACATAAATAACATCAATAATGAATCCTTGATCTCCAGCGCCGCTCCAGCTGCCAGTTAAGGTAACGTTGTTCTGGGATGCAGGAAACACTGCAGTCCTTCATGAGCAGGGTCCCCCAGAACAGGCCTCTGGGCACACCCTTGATGCAGGTTTCAGTGATGGGTAAGTGTTCCCAGTTTACATGCACCCAGGGAAGGGGGAATGTAGCCAGGGAGGTTTGGGGAATGTAACTTCTTACTGTCGAGAGCTGGGAGTGAAGGACGGAATGGATCGCCCCGTTGTGACTCGTTGGGTCATTCCAAGCGGCTGTGTGCTGCTCTGGTCTGTTGTGGCGAAAGATGCGGGTGCCGTGTTTCTTCCTGGATCCACAAACTGGGCACGATGGTCCGCTATAGCCTGGGGAACCACAGAGAAAGAACCCCTTGTGATTCAGGTAGCTATCTTTGTTATGGGGTGGGCAGATAATGGTGAAATGGCTCCCACGGATCGCCCTGATACAGAGGGCCGGCCTTAGCCTAAGTGGGGCCCAGGGTGGAGAAAAAATGTGGGGCCCCGTATCTTCTGGCGGGCCTAGGGGCACTACCAGGCTCAGGGGGTGCTCCCCGGCCCGGGGGCGGTGCGCTGCCTGGGCTCGGGGATGGGCGGAGGGGCACTCCCCTATGCCCGTCCCCAAGCCTGAGCAATCATTTGGATTCTGAATTGGATCACTTACCTGATCCGCTGCCACCGCCACCACCTCCGGCTTGGGTCCGGTGCCGGGCTTGGAGCTTCAGAGCGGCGGGGCCTCTGCCTCTCCCTCGCTCCTGCTGGC
>QEPC01004922.1:10038592-10077650 GCA_003113815.1 Sphenodon punctatus
TGCCTGTCACAGTCTCAGCCAGGGGAAATGAGGGAGAGAGAGGCAGAGGCCCTGCCTCTCCCTCATTTCCCCTGGCCGAAACAGCCAGGCAGCGGAGGGGGCCAGCGGCGTGCGGGAGAGGCGGGGCCTCTGCCTGCTTCTCCCTCACTTTTGGCAAAAACGAAGGAAGAAGCAGAGGCCCCGCCTCTCCCTCACTCCGTGGGTGCCTCCCTGCCTGTCAGTCTCTTAGCCAGGGGAAATGAGGAAGAGGCAGGGCCTCTGCCTCTCTCTCCCTCATTTCCCCTGGCTGAGACTGTGACAGGCAATAGTTGGGGGGGGGGGGCACGGAGTGTGGGAGAGGCGGGGCCTCTGCCTCACCCTCACTCCTGCTGGTCCCCTCCGCTACCTGTCAGTTGGAGTTGGCCGGGGGCCCCAGCTCCTGGCCACTGTCTGGCCTGGAGCTGGGGACCCTGAGTGCAGTCCCCCCCCCCAGAAGTGGGGCCCAGGGCAGCCATCCTGAACCGCCCCGCGGTAGGGCCGACCCTGGTCAGGTTTTTTTGTTTTTTAAAAAAATAATTGGGTGCTGCCAGGCCATCGCTTGCTTGCTAGGCTGCTTGGTTTGCTCAGCTTGGCAGTCGGACAACAGCCTCACGATGAGCCAGAGGTTGCCCCCCATGTTTGCCTTCTTGAGCGAATGTCCTACTCTTGCTAGTCTGTTTTTGTGTTCACTGCTTGGTTGGCAATAGATGATTTATTTTAAAAGTGGGTGCCCTCACTGCTGTGGACCCTCCTGTGAGTAGACAGCACACACTACTGTCAGAAGTAGAAGACTACTCTCAGAAGACTCCTCCACTGCCCTGGCCTGCTCCTCTGACATGCTGCCTGCTAGCTAAACCCTACTCCTATTGCTATATATGATGATGATATAATTTATATTCCTAAACTATAATTAGATGATATCCTAACTATATGTATGGACCGCATGTGTTGTTGTGTACCCTGATTGGCTAGGGAATTAAGGGGCGGGGAGACTGGAGAGAGAGGAAGGGGTGGTGGATGTGTTGTTGTGCACATGCTGCACACCCTGATTGGCTAGGCAATTAAGACTGCAACTGCTGTACACGGCAACACGTACTGAGGGGCCAACTTGGCGCAGAAGATTTCCGAGTTTCTGAAGTTCCGAAGATTCCAAAGTTTCCGGGGATTTCTGATGACTGGCGCTTCTCTGGCGACGCCCTGAAGCGTCACTGGCGACACCAAAGTGCTGCTGGGTACCCGCTCCAAAACGTTGGAACTTCAAAATTCGGTCTGAGTACCCAGAAGCACTATTCGGTTCAGCTCTAGTCTTGATGGACCATTGGTCCGACCCAGTATGGCACTACTTTTATGATCTTATATTGCAGGATTAGCTCCCTCTTGCAGCCGGTGGCCTGTCACTTAAATGACTGAATGGCTATGCTGGGTGATATAACTTTACAAGGCTCTGGGATGGTGGAAGAGAGTGGAGACTGGAAGGAGCTAGAGTCTGTGGAGTCACTTTGGCACTACCCCGGAATTTTGTCTTTTGAAATCCTCCCTGTAACCAGGAATTGGGGTTCACTCTAACTGATGACCCACTGCACCTCCAGACAGAGCCACGACTCAGTTTCCCTGCATGTAGTCCTCATGGGCTACAGCTATTACGACTCGAGGGTATTCCATAGCTGAAACGACTCCCCGCAAAAATAGACAAGCCTATAGAATTTGCAGTACTTGCATCAAACCCCCACCATTGAGTACTAATCAGTACCTGACTATTGCCCAATAGGTTCCCCAAAGTCCTGATTTACTGACTTCTGGTCCTGGAACAGTGACTTCCGGTGCTGATTTTTTTGAGTTAACGTCCTGATTTTTGCCGTTTCTCCATCTTGATTTACTGATCGGTCAACAGCAAATTGGTACTTTCATAACGGGGTGTGGGGGGTGCGAGGGAGAAAATATTTTTCTGGGTAACAGGTTTTCGATCCGTATTTGAGTAGCCTACCGCCAGGTTCCTGGGTAGCCTGTCGAGTACCCTACGCAGTACTTGAAATTGTGGGATGCTTCCCACGGGTAATAAATCAGGTGCCTGTTTAGCTCTCTTCCTCACCCACTCTTTCAAGAAGGTGCATTGGGCCAAACACACCAAGTGAAATTCACTATTACAAATCCGTGGTCACCTGTGCATTTGGGGTGTTCCCTGAATATTAAAGAAAATGCGGGGAATGGAAATATGTGGCCCTGCCCTTATGGAATATTGTGACATCACCATACTCTGTGACGGGGCAAGGCCAGTCAATCCAATTCAACTTGGACACAAAGAAAGCCTGGCTGCATCAGGGTCACATTTCTGCCCCAAGCGAAACTCTGCTTGTTTTCGATCTGCCAGGGTTAGAGCTGGAACAGATAGGTGAAAAAATTATCCACAATTACTATTCGCATTCAGGCTTGGTGGTTATGATCTGGTAACCCTGGAGGTAAATTGCCAAACCCAAACACGAGAGAGTATTATTTACTACAATACTGTTTACTGCATTACTACTTACCACGTTACTACATAACTGGACCAGTCCAGAAAAAAGCTACACCCGTTTTCAAAATGGTGATGGCAGTGTTGCCGCCATTTTGAAAAAGGGCAGTCAGTCTGCACATGTGCAAAATGACCGCTGTGCATGCCCAGACCGACTGCCCTTTCCAAAATGGTGGCAATAATTAACAACAAAAAAATGTCTTTCCATCAGAACCGAACTGCAACAGGCGTGTTGTGGTTTGGTACGGATTGATCTGTAACAGCCCGTTATGAGCAGTTACCGATCAAATCCGAATCCAGAGGACCACCCCTACTGGATACCGATTGATATCCTACTGGATACCATGATAGCCACCCAGATAGTAGTGGTTACTCATTTCAGATCTAGGAGGGAAGAGCCTTGTGGGGCCTCCAAAATCAGGCTTGAGCCTAACTGTATCTGAACTGACCCGCGCCAGGTACCAGCTCAGCCAGACTCTTTAGGCCCAATCTATAATGGAATGACATTGGGTCCTGCCCACACAAAGCTCTGTGACGTCATGGACTCGGTGGGGGAAGGACCATGTCAGGGAAGGGAGGAGATGCTTTAACCCTGTTCCGTTTCTGAGTCCACATTCACATTTGCGGTGGCCAGACCCGCGAGGGAAGACCCAGCAGCGGGGAGGAGCCAGAGAGCAGAAGAAGAGAAGGCGCAAACGGGGATGTGCTGCGGCTTCCCTCCGGTGCAAACAGGGATGTGCTGTGGCTTCCCTCCGGTGCAAACAGGGCTGTGCCGCGGCTTCCCTTGCACATGTCAGGGACAGGGAGCAAAGATCCTGCTCTGACACGCGCGAGGGAAGTCGTGGCACATCCCTGTTCACATCGGGGCAAGGAAAAAGGGTGGGTTAAAGTGTTCCCCTGATCCCTTTTCTTGACATGATTCCACTCCTGGAGAATAACACAATGTTGCAAGGCTCTGTGGAAATGGGAATCTTTTTTATTATTATGATTATTTTATTTATTATTTATTATTGTATACATTTATTCATTCAATTTTTACCCCGCCCTTCCCTCAAAAGCTCAGGATGACTTAAAAAATATAACAAACAACATATAAAAACCTAAATAAAAACATAGAAGTAATTATAAAGCCCATAAACCTCACCCACCAACAGTCTCTCTAACCCCTCCACTCCTGGTCGTACCCACCTCTCACCATGGGGGCCGTGGCACCATTCCCCATTCCCGACCTTCCATGCCTGTATGGGGGGGGGGGCATAGCATAACCCACATCTTCCCCCCAGCCCCCAGTAAGAGTGTTGTTTCCCAATACCTCTCCTACCACAAATAAAAAGTCTGTAAAAACATATTCACTCCCAGGCTCCTTATTAGCTGCTCAACGGCCAGCACCCTTATGCATCACCCGTCACCTGAAGGCTACTCCTTCAGGTCTCCTGGGCATCTGATATAGGTACCACCTGGGAAGGGGGGAGCCAGATGTCAGCAGCGACCTCAATCCTCAGCACACAACACTCACAAGCCCCACTCAGTTTAAATTTTAACTCCAGCCTTCTCTCAAAGGCTCAGGGCGGCTTGTCCATAGTAGGGATGTGCGAACGCAGTTTGGAAGTTCAGAGTTCGGCCCGAACTCGGCCTGTTCGGACGACTGAGCCGAACTTCCGAACCGAACGCTCGAACTTCTGAACAGTTTGGAAAAGTTTGGATGAGTTCGGGGGTGGGAAAAACGTGACTGGAAGGGGGAGGCAGCTGAGGAGCAGACTTCCTGGCACCAAGGGTAGTTTCAGGGTCAAAAATACCAATACCGAAAATATTTCGGTTTCGGTACTGATAGCACTTTTTTGGAATGTTTGGTCGAACCAAACTCCGCCGAATAAACAGCCCAACCCAACCAAACTCGGGTTTCAAACCGAACGTCCGAACATCTGAACGGAGCTCTGTTCGCTCATCCCTAGTCCATAGGGGAGCCCAACTTAGCCTAAATCTGGGGTGGGAGCGATGGGGTCGTCATGGCTATAGCGAGGGTTGACCCCACCCAGAACTGGGCTTTGCATCTGGCTCTGGTGGGGAAGCTCTCCTTCCGCGGGGCCCTCGTCTCTCTGTCCAGGCAAAGGACTCCTGTGCACAGGACTCTTTGCCAAGTATCCTAATTTCAAGTGGCTGATGTTAGACAAGGTATTTGGGGGAGGGGGGAAATGTTCAATAAACCCCATTGAACAAACATCATTTATTTAGATTTTTATCCTTTCCTTCCCATTAAGGCTCAGGGCAACTGCCCTTTCCAAAATGGTGGCAGTAATTAACCCCCCAAAATTTCTTTCCATCAGAACTGAACTGCAACAGGCGTGTTGTGGTTTGGTATGGATTGATCTATAACAGCCCGTTATGAGCAGTTACCGATCAAATCCGAATCCAGAGGACCACCCCTACTGGATACCGATTGATATCCTACTGGATACCATGATAGCCACCCAGATAGTAGTGGTTACTCATTTCAGATCTAGTAGGGAAGAGCCTTGTGGGGCCTCCAAAATCAGGCTTTTGATTACATTTGATTATGTACATAAAACATAATCAAAGCCTCACAAATTAAAATCAAATATTAAAATACGCAAATGAAACCAAGTAAAAATCCCCTAAGCCATAACTCCCCTCCCCTACCTGTCAGTACAAACCACTGAACCAACGGCCCTACAAACAATTGTATAACATGCTCCACTCTGTTCAGTCAGAGATGTCTGTCTTCTGGGTTTCTTGTCTTTTGCACTCCTGTTTTATATCAAGCTCTTAATTTTGCTGCCTGTTTCCCACACTGCGTCGACAGCTGTAGGCCACCTGCTCATCTCCGGCCACTAGATGGCAGTTTGGATTCCCATCTGCCACTTGTTCTGGTCCCGGTCTCTGCCAATGCGAGGATTAAGTGTTCTCATATCATTCCTGTTCTTAAACCACCTGTCAGTTCTGTCAAAGGCTAGCTTGAAGTGACTTAGAGTCCAAAGAACTGTGGGAGTTCTCTTCCATGCAATCAAAACATTCACTGCCCAACTTCCTTGGTATCGTCCAGCTGCTCCATCGTTGGAACATTCATGGACATGATGATGCCCCAGAGGGATCAGTACGCCTAGGGAGGTGGGAATGCAACTTGCAGTGTTCCTCCCACCATCAGTTCTTGTGATCTTGATTTGAAAACCCATTCCCCTGCCCCACCTCTGGCCTTTGAAACGATCATCTGTGTGCATGTTATATCGACCCTCCTAAGGTTAGGGTGAGGACTGTAGGACTGAAATGAGAATAGATTTGGTTCTTGCAAAAATCTTGTGAGAATCGAGAATTGTTATGAGATCTTGGTATGCTTTTGGTAATGGTTTGTGATCTCAGTCGATAATTTTTCTTTATTTACTGTTTACTGTGATTTACTGTTTACAGTGAATTACCATTTACCATGGTTTACCATGTACCATATACCGATTTACTGTGTACTGCTTACTGTGTACTGTGTTCGTCCCAGTAATGAGCATGTGCAAAATGGGCACTGCAGTCATCTTCCAAGATGGCGCCAGTAGCGTCGCTGCCATTTTGCAAAAGTGCAGCCATTTTGCACATGCGCATAACCGGGATGAACGTGGTACATGTGAAGTGGTACATGGTAAATTGACATATAGTACATCGTAAATCATGGTAAACGGTAATCATGGAAAATGGTAACAGTAAATGGTAAATCGAGAAAAAATCTTGACTGAAAAATGTCAGGAACTGGAAGTTTTTTCAGTGGTTGAGTCTTGCTAAAAATAAACTGAAAACTGTGATTCTCGACAAGAATCGAGAAAACATCAAGAACAAGTTTCAGCCCTAGTCTGGGCAGAGGAGGAAGGGATGGAGGGTAGCGATAAGGTTGAATTGAAACAGTCCTACTGTCTTTGTGGAAGTTTTCTGCATTATCTAAACGTCAATCAGAGTTCTGAACCAATTATTTTTGTCTCCTACTGTGCATGTGTATAATGGCGGCGGCCATTCTGCGCATGCGTGAAGTGGCAGCACAGTTTAGGTCACTGCCATTTTGTGGATGTGCAGCAAGGCCACCGCCATTTTGTGGATGTGCAGTTTAGGCCACCGCCATTTTGTGGATGTGCAGCATGGCCACCGCCATTTTGTGGATGTGCAGTTTAGGCCACCGCCATTTTGTGGATGTGCACTAGGAGGTGAAATCATTCTGATCATTCTAGTCGAAACGCGCATCGTCTTCCAGTCTGGGTTTTGTCCTATTGATTGAAACAGCTGGATCTGTCAGAAATGGAATCTAGGCTGAAGGCTGCTTGCCCACGTACAAAATCTCACGTAATTTTTTTTCTAACATGAGATTTTGTGTAACATTAGAGCAATATGGGCTGCACGCCCACACTGATCTTTCACATTTGTTTCGGTGGGCATGGATCCATTGTTTTTCACAATTAATCCATGCCCACGTTCAGGTCCCCAGGGTTCCGATCCTCCCCTGTCCTGCTCTTCTTCCTCCCCGCCCCGAGCTGAGTTGGATGGGAGGGGTATCTGGAGTAACCCCCTCTTCTCCCTAGTCCATCAACTCACCCAGCGGTGGCAGCAGCCACAGCAGTTTCTCTGGCTGGATGATATCCAGTTGGGCCACCCTGGGCGGCCCCGTGCGGTGGGACAGGAAGCAGCCAGAAGAGCAGGATGCAAAAACTGCTCTGGTTGCTGCTGCCATCAGTAAGTCTCCCTAAACTCCCCCCCTGTGAGTACCCTTCCCCCTCTTCCCTCTGGTCAGGCTGGATGTGGGGGTTGTGTAACTCCTCCTCACAATTTCCCCCTGGGCTGGGCTGGGTGTGTGCCTCCCCCCCACCCTCCCTCGCCTGCAGCCCCTCCTCCATCCCCCTCCTCCCAATGAACGTTAGTTTAACTAATGTTAAATTTGAATGCACTGCACACATTCAAATTTAACGTTAGTTTGAACTTACGTGAGTGGCAGGGATGGATTTCCACCCCTGCCATCTGTCGTATGAGGAAGGCCGCTTTGCCCACGTTACACAAACTAACATTAATTCATTCCTAGCTAGCATTAGTTTGTGGAATGTGGGCAAGCAGCTGAAATTTCAGCCCTATTAGATGTGACTGGAGACAGGCAAGGCTGAGGGGAGAGGAACAAGGAACTGGGAAGCACTACTGCAGAAGGCAAGGGTCAGGGCTGAAAGTCAGACCTGGTGGGGGCTGGCCTAGGAGCTGCAGGGCCAATGGTTCCTGGGTAGGGGGATAAGGCCAGTAGCTCTGGGTTCGAATCCCAGTGACTCTGACAAGTGGGGCCGGCAGATCCCCACCTTTGGATCTGCTCCTGCTTTTTCCAGGTAGGCCTTGGTGCTCTGCTAGGGCAATTGCAGTGTGGGGGAGAGATGTGTGTCCAAGCTTCCGGCATGGACCATCTAGGCCTGTACCACTGTCTACTTGTTGATTCAGTGACCGTCACATCCATTGTGTCCTCATGAACCTGCCTCCATAGAATACCCGCAAGCAGGGCTGCTGGCCTGGTAAATGATCCCTCTTAGTGGTTAAACTCTGCAAGTCTGGATGAAAGTCCAACTGTCTCACAGAAGTTACATCTCTGTGAAAGTGCTTTTGAAATTTCCCATGGAACCATTCAGTAAAGCCCCGGTCGTCTGGCCTCGCACCTCCAACACGTCCTGAGTGCTTTGTGTCAAGAAATGATATGATTAATGAAGTCAAACCCAGGCAGAAATCTGTTTGGATGCCGCTCCTCCGTCAGCAAACGTCTCTGAAGGCTGAGGAAAGGAGCTGATATCCAGGAGCTGGGAAAAAAGAACATATGTCCTGACATCTGTGGAAGGGATGATCAGGAGTCTGATTTCTCTCTTTCCTGCCCTGGCTTTCCATTAGGGGGATCTTGCAAACTTCAGGAGGCCCTCATGTAAGAGAGAGGGCAGGCAGGCTGGAGAGCTGAGAGAGATGGCACAAATTATATTATTATATATTTTTGCACAAAGTTCTGTAAACTGGAACAGAAGTGGGTGAAAGTTACCTCTGCGTGATCCCACAAAGAGAAATCCTCTGGTGAAGGGTGGGGGGCTGTGGAGCTTGTTACTGCTACTTTGGGGTTTCAGGTGAAAGAATAAGCTCATAGAATCATAGGGTGTTTTTAAACGAGCAAGGCTTGGGGAGGAGGGGGTCATGACTGAACTCCTTATCTCTCCCCCCCCCCCCAATGTTCCTCTATTTCCCTCTCCCTTTCCATTGAGGGTGTCACCATCCAGCCTGTCCTTCAGGGGTGGGATCAGGACAAGGCAGGAAAGGACTCTTTAGGGGAATGGCTGGGTCAACGACAGGCTGAGGTGGAGGCAGCCCCTGCTTCCGGACCCTGGGGGTTCGAGGCTGGGGCCTGACACCTTGGTGCCCCATGGTGCTATTACATTACCAGACTGGTTAGGTTAGGCTTATTTAGAGCATATAGCCAACAAATCTTTTAAATACGATCAAATTATTATGCCATGGTTATCTCTCGCCTCGACTACTGCAACCTCCTCCTTGCTGGCCTCCCTCGCTCCCACCTGTCCCCCCTTGTAGCAATCCAAAACTCTGCCGCCAAGGTCATTCACTCTGCCCATCGCTTCGACCATGTGACGCCTCTCCTCCTCTCCCTTCACTGGCTCCCCCTTCCGGAACGTATCCTGTTCAAACTCCTGGTTTTCACGTTCAAATCGCTCCATGACCAAGCTCCCCCTTACCTCTCGGACCTAATCGCCCTACGCGCTCCTGCGCGCGCTCTCCGCTCTTCCGCTGTCCCCTCCCTCGCTCTCCCTCGCTTCTCCTGCTCGCCCAACCGCCTTCGTCCCTTCTCCCTCGCTGCCCCGCATGCCTGGAACTCCCTCCCTGCCGACGTCCGCCTCGCCTCCTCCCTCCGCTCCTTCAAATCCCTCCTCAAGACCCACCTTTTCCATGCTGCCTTTCCCAATGCCCTCTAGTCTTTCCCCTTGCTCTTACTGTCGGCCCTCCTCTGCTGACTGCTGCTACCGACCACCTTGTAACCAAGCCAAGTACACGCGCCTGAGACTTCGCATCCGCCTGAATGTTTGTTTGTCTTCTCCCATGTCTCTCCCACTGTCCCCTCTCCTTGTCTCCCCCTCCTTGTCTTTTAGATTGTAAGCCACAGGTAGGGACCGCAGCTGATTATATGTTCTGTACAGCGCCAGGTTGTTACTGGCGCTTTATAAATGTTTAATAATAATAATAATAACAATAAAAGCATAAAAGATAACACCGTAGGACATTTCATAACAATTACATTTTAACTAACATTTCTCCCATATCATCTTAATTACCTGCAAAAACATTACCTGCTCCTCCGAGGAGCTTACTGACAGCTAGAAATTTGTCGGCGCACCGCACCCCCCCCCAAAGAGACGTAGAGACATGATATTGGTTTTAAACAGCATGACCGCGCTCTTTATTCGACAGTAAAAGAACTGTAAGGCCGGTGGGGATGGCACTAGCAATCATGGGTCCAGCATGCTAGTAAATAACAATCCTTATTAACTATAAACTGAGTGCCTTCCGTTTAGCGGTACGTTAAACTTGAACATCCCGTCCTTCGACTGCCTCGGGGCCAATGGCCGAAGGGGGGCATGCCCGCTGTGGGCGTGAGTAAGTCGGTAAGTGCCACGCAGGATACGGAGGCTGTGCACGCCCTTACTCACCCTGCGAAGCACCCCTCCCAGGGTTATGACCCCCGTACATGCTGCGCCCTGCCTTACACAAGGTATCACAACCCCATCTCTTACGGAGATTACTCTTTTTAACTATCTTACACCTATTTATCCTAACCTAGCCTGCTGGACCCCCGCTGAGTGAGACATAAATTCTAATACTTGCTCACTTCCCTGCCAATCGTATTACCCTACTCACATCTGCATGTCAGTCATCTCTTATTGAAGTTATGGTACGATATCCAATTAGTAGTGAAACAAATTCTTCCAATGTAATCCGAATCAAGCCTAATTTTTCCTACGCTTACACTGTAAAGGAGGCGGAAAGTGACCCTTGACAAGAAGGCTACTCACCAAAATTCCTCCTTGGCCCCTCTAACGGCAACCATTATCAAACCACAGTGTTCGCGGGTGGGTGGGTGTGGCTGCTTCTTCTGCCGCCTCACCCGGTCTGCCGTTCTCATGCGGCTTCAGGGCATCCTCCCTTCTAACGGGGAGGAGCCCCAGACCCCGTGCTGCGCAGTGCGCTTGCGCGTCAGGCGGTTGCCATGGCAACCCCAACAGAAACCGAGAGAGCGCCTTCTAACAGGCCTCTCTCAACCGGCTCATGCTGCTTCCCCTCCGCGTCTCTTTGCCTTCAAAGGGGAAGGGGGGGGGCACGACAAAGACCTGTCGCCGACATTTTGTCGACTACAGGGGCTTGTCCCTGAGAGTATTGCTCTTCTGGCAGCTGCAGGTTATCCCTAGGTGCCTCGTTCTTCTCAGAGCTTGTTGGTGACTACAGCTTAACCGCTCAGTGCCTTGCTCTTGTCGACGCACCCCAATAAGACACAGAGACTTATATGTTGGATTAAAACTGGCCACACTCTTTAATAAAATAAATCAACAATTCAGAACCGGTGGGGAAATTGCGCTAAGCAATTCTGGGTCCGGTATGCTAACTATTTAACATAACTTTTTAACTGTAGCATTGTCCCGGACGTGCCTTCCGGTAACAGTACCCTAACATCAAACATCCCCTCCTTCGACAGCCCCAGGGCCTTGGCCGAAGGGGGGCAAGCCCAACTGTGGACCGGAGTAAGGAGTAAAGTGTCTGCAGGACACGAAGACAGTGCATGTCCCTACTAGCCCTGCAAAGCACCCCTCCCAGGGCGATCACTCCCATGCATGTGGTGCTATGCATTATATTGGGAATCACATCCCCATCTCTTAAGGAGATGACTCTTAATCTCCTATTTCCTTACCCATAGCATACTGGACCCCTGCAGAGTGCGACAATTGATTCCCAATATGCATATATTATCACAACTTTCCAATTCAGCAAGAATAATTCTTTATTCCTCTGTTTCATAAAGCCAAATTACCCTATTTATAGTAATGTTCACTCTACATCATATTCCAATCATGTTCAAGCCAATTATAAGAGATGATCAAATTAGCCAATCAAAACCTATTGAACCTACTCTTACACTGTTGAGGAGGCAAACAAGCAACCCTTTGTAATTGCAAGGCTAGCTGCCAAAAATTCCTCCTCGGCTCCCTAAAGGCAACCAAATAAACCAACGGTGCTAGAGGGGAGGCGGGTGGGGCTGACTCTTCGGCATCACCCTTGGAATGGCGCCGGCTCCACGCCCACGAGGTTCGCCCCCCCCTACAAGGGGCGGGCCTCGAAGATTCATGGAATGTGCTCCTGCGCATGCGTCACCAGATGGTTGCCCAGCAACCTTCACCTATCGCGAGACTCCCTCCTGCCTCACTGCAGCGGCCGTCCCCTCTCTGTGTCTGTGAAAGGGGGGTGGGTGACAATTTTCCTGTCGCTGCCATTTGGCGGTGAAGGGGCCTTCTCAGAGCTTGTTGGTGGCTACAGTTTAACCCCTGAGTGCCTTGCTCTTCTCGGAGTTTGTTGGTGGCTACAGCTTGGCTCCTCAGTGCCTTGCTCTTCTCAGAGCTGGCTGGCGGCTACAGCTTGGCTCCTCAGTGCCTTGCTCTTCTGAAAGCTGGCTGGCGGCTACAGCTTGGCTCCTCAGTGCCTTGCTCTTCTGAAAGCTGGCTGGCGGCTACAGCTTGGCTCCTCAGTGCCTTGCTCTTCTAAAAGCTGGCTGGCGGCTACAGCTTGGCTCCTCAGTGCCTTGCTCTTCTCAGAGCTGGCTGGCGGCTACAGTTTAGCCCCTGGTTGCCAAGCTCTTAACCCCTGATCTCCGTCTAATACATCAGTTCTACTACGTTCTTTCTGTGGTGTGGTCATAAATCGTGCTATTGCATTTAATACATTCAAAGACATATTTTGGAGGAGCCAGATTGTTTTTCAAAGTTATTAAAACAGCTTACCTCCTGAATAAGGGCGTCTAAAAACTTTTCCTGCCATGTCTTGTAATTCGGGCAAACTGACAAAAATGTACAGTAGCTTCAATTTCACCGAGAGAGCAAGAACAGAACCTCCTACTGTACGGGATCTTAGACCACCTTCCCGTCTGGACTGCTGTCCCATTCTAATCAAATCTAAGCTTTGTCAAGATCTCTCTATGTCAGGCATACACTACTTGAGTCAAATAGGGAGCTTGGCTCCAATCAATCTTAATATAGTGATACAAAGGAGCACACCTGACTGCTCTTATTGCAGCCATTTCCTGTTGTCTAGATATGTCCATAAATCTATTGTCTATAATAAACTTATCATCTGCCAGGGGGAGTGGGTCACCACTTATCCATCTATCTCCTAACCCAGCATAAAAGAAAGACCTTTGTAGTTCATCCAACCAAGGAAATCTTATTCCCTCTGTCACATCTAATAATACCGGATTCAGAAATCTCCTTGATGAATAGCTCCTAATTTTGAGCCAATAATGTATTGGACGTAAGTTTGCTATGGTCCTTGCCGTGCCGCTGGAGGACTTTTAGGGATTGTGAGCCATTGTTTGAGAAAGGCACTTTGACTTTTTTCTATACCAGAAACTGCCTTCTCATCCTGTCCCCCAAAACTCAGACCCACACGACAGCACTGATTTAATTTTGTTTTTCCCAACTAGCAATGGTTCTTTCCATCGCTTCCTTTGAAATTTGTTATAAAATCTCAAGCTAGCCCTTGCTGCTTACACTGCTTTCGTAGCTGCCCGTTTTGCATGACAAACCCATCTTAATTTACTAGTAAAGGTAAGGTCCAGATAGCAAAAGCTTCCCACTACCTCCAAGGCCTGGTTATTGAGAAAGCATCTCTTCCGTTTCTTAGACCCCAAAACCATAACCTTTGTCTTCTGGGTATTAATAACTAACTTGTTATTTGAGCAGCATAAAGAAAAATCATTCAACCACCGCTGCAGTCCTACCTTAGAAAATTACAACAGGACTGCATCATCGGCATATAAAAGGGGATGGTATTCTGCTGCCCAAAGGTTTGGGAGTATGGCAATCCCTTTTCCACAACCAATTCTGCAAATAATTCAAAAACAAGCTAAACAGTACTGGAGCCAGCACACATCCCTGCTTGACATCCTTATTAGTTATAAAAGGGCAAGACAATTCCCCAGACAGCTACACCACATCTGAGTTTTGCGGTAGTGTTCCCATAATACTCCTTAATAAGTCCTAACAGCACTGGGTCCATACCCATATCACTAAGTTTTTTCCACAGGAGTTCCTGATTCACCGTATCGAATGCGGCCTTGAGGTTGACAAAGACTGCATAAATTTGTAGCTTTTTACTCATATATTTTGATACAATATAATATAAAGTTAAAGCACTGGTCCATGCATGAATATCCGGATCTGAAACCCTCCTGTTTCTCTCCTATTATATCATTACCTTCCACCCAGTCCCTTACATTTTTCACCGAATGCCGCCCCTATAGTTTAGCAGGGATGCTAATCAGCCTGATGGTACGATAGCAGTCTGGGTCTGCCCAATTTCCCGTCTTAAAGATAGGGACTAGGACTACAATGTTCTGTTTCCATTTCTCTGGGTACTGAGTGTGCATGATCACATTATTTATTACATCCTTCAAAATAGGGGACCAACAAACTTGAAATTCTTGAATTACTTCTGAGGGAATCAGGTCAGGACCTACTGCTTTCCCTATCCTAATTTCTGCTATAATCCTGACCACCAGTAATCAGATATTTTTCCAAGGACTGCGTATCTTTGTCCAATGGCAGGAGATCTCCCAAGAACTCCTGTACTTCTGAGTCAGCTGTATATTTTCCCCCCAAAATATTTTATCCGTAGGTCTGGGTCTATATACGCATCAGAATGTACTATCTCAGTTTCCCCGCCACCATTTACAAACTTCCAGAACTTCCTAGAGTCTTTGTATGCGACTGACTCCATTAGTTCCTCCCAGTTTTTTTACTGGTAATATACCAGACCAGTACACAATAGGGCTATTGCTGTAGTGTGCTATATATGCACAGCGTGCTAAAGTAACCTTGTGACAAAGTTGTGACTAGGTCTTTGCAGGACTAGACCCAGGGGTTAGAGAGGGAGGTGAGAAGTACCTGTATGGAATAACAAAATGTCAGCACTTCCTGCTTCTTCACGGTGTGAAGTAAGTACCCTTGCCCGTGAGAACAGTACCCTTGCCCGTGAGAACAAGCCCCAAGTGCTATTTATTTATTTTATTTTAAGAATTTTGTATCCCGCTCCTCCTGCCACAGGCAGCCCGGAGCGGCTAACAATTGCTAATTGCCACTCACTACCACTTGGGCAATTATCATCAGTTCACCCATTGCAATTATCATAAGTTTTACTTCTAACAGAACATCGGAACATAACAGATACCATGGGGCTTCTCATGACAGTTTGAACAGGGCTTAAATGGAAAAGATTGGGACCCCTTAGTTTATCAAAGCTGGCAAGCTTGTCTACAGCAGTGGTGATTAATATATATTTAAAATGCATTCAACAGATTTCGCACACATCAGAAAGTTCCCTGCCTTACTAAGGGCCTCCATCATGAATCATGCAGGCTGGCATTACATTGTTATGCCCAGTGTAATTACCTTCGCCCCGACATCACTTTAATTATGTTAGAATTAGCGCAGACTTTTATCGAAGCCCAGTCTAAATATTCTTGTGCCCACTTTGATGTGCCTGGGAAGAGATTAAGACTTGCTTTGATAATTAGTCTGTTGCATGTGGCTAAAAAATTCATTACAAACTCAGTTAATTAAGTTGTCAACAAAGCCTCTCGTCTCCGGAGGGTGAGAGAAACTCGGCAAGTTCTGTTTGACTGGAGAGGGGGTTGTAGTTATATTGCTTGAAAATCTTGGCTGTCCTTGGGGGTGGGAGCCATGAAAGCAGTTGGGCTATGGAGCAGAAAGGAAATGCCAGACAAACACTCTCATTATAGGCATTATCCAAAATTCCACTTTGAGTTCCACCCGTGCTAATCACCTGACCTCTGAAATGCTATACAGGTGACGGCTATTAATAAATGAATAGCAAAAAGAACCAACTAAGAATGGGGCTCACACCTTTCCACTAAGACATAGGGTGATTTCAGACGTTATGGGCCTCCCTGTTACCACAGTCAATCCCCTGTGGTGGAGGAGGGCCCGTAACGTCTGAAGGGGTTCCCGCCAGATGTTCACCCCAGTGAACCTCCGGCGGGAATCCGAATAACCACCATTCCGGAGGGTAGGCCGGCCTCACCTCCAGAATGGTGGTTAGCTGGATCACGGTCCGAAAATGGCGAAGAGTAACGTCTGTTACCTCCGCCGAGTCCGGAGCATAGTCCCAGCCACGATCCAGAATCAGGCACAGTGGTCGGATTGGCCACTGTGCCCGCCCGTCTCCAGGAGGGCGGGCGGTCGGGGGAGCATGGGCAGGGCGTAGTTGTGCAGCCGCACGTCGCACTGCACAGCTCCTCCCCCTCCCCGAGTGGAATCAGGCCGGCACGTCTAAAGGACGGACGACCTGATTCCTGTCCGGGATCCAAAACGGATCCCGGACCGTGATAACAAGGGAGGCCGGCACGTCTGAAATCACCCATAGTAAGCTGCCTCAGAAACCCTTCCAATCTAAATAGGGAAGGTGGGACATAATACTGGTTCCATTTGATAGCCTGGAACTGAGGAATGAAAAAGGCCTACCCATATGGAAAACATGTGGTCGCGGTGACAATTAGAACTCAGCTCTCCAGCATAGCTACTTCTACTGCTCTGTTGCTCAGCCTGGCTCTTACCCTATAGGCCCCACTCTACTCCAGCCCTTGCCATGACCATCCAGCTTCGTGACTGACTGCCCATTTGGATATAAAGCCACTCAGCACCCACAGGAAGTTGGAAGATCAATGTGCCACCACTTCCTGACTGGTTACCCATTCGGATATAAAGCCACTCAACACCCACAGGAAGTTGAGTGGAAGTTGGACGACCAATGTGTCACCGCTTCCTAGTTCCCCTGCCTTGCACCCTCACCTTGCCTTGCTCCCTGCTCCTTGTCCTCCAGTCCAGCCTTATTCCTAGCTAGTGTGGAAATGGGTCATAGGTTTATTATTAGTGAGTATTATTTTCAATTTTGGTGCTATCTGCAGAAGGAACTAGTACTCAAATATCCAATTTTGGGGGTATCCAGTTTTGGGTCTATTGTTTTCTTTCCCCTCTTTCTCTCTCTTTGTTTTTTTTGTATTTCAATCATTTTACTATTTCAGTGGCCTCATTTCTGGCAATTGCACGTACGCAATAGTGCAAATAGTACCAAAATCATGTAACCACCATTTTGATTCAGGTAGTGTAGAGTAGACAAGTTTACCCATTTTTTCAGGTTTCCCTTCCAGCTCCAGAGCTAGCCGCTGTCTGTTCCTATCTCCTCTAGCCCTCTCCTACAACTGACATTCTAGCTCTGGCCAAGACTTCCTGACCATGAGTCTGGACCTTGTTCAGCTGGATCTGCTACCTGTCTCGCTACTGGGGTAAGAAGCCATTTCGTTTTGTGATCTTCTGTGATTGGCCAGGTCCTGGCTCTATGCACACTAGCAGCCTCAGTGGCAAGAGTTCACTAGCAACAAGCTTTTCAAGATCAAACCTGGTCTTGGTCTGTAGAATAGTTCTTTTCAATAGAATCGTCATGAGGGGGTGGTCTTGGCTCTCCTGTGCATTGGGCATGATTACCTCATGCACTGCTACCTCATTCAGAGGGGGAGGGCTTTCGCCTCGATGCAGATTTGATGGTGGGCCATATGTTGCTGCACTGTTAGTAATTTTCTGCCAAGCGTCAAGCCTTCTTTTGAAGCCAACCAGACATTAGGGAACTGGTCACGTTGACTACCTTTTTAGGGGATGATGTCTACCTCCCTGGCCCCTTTGTTTTTCTAAAAACCATTCAATGAATGGCTTTACCTAGGGATGGGACTCCGGAACCAATGTCGGTTTTGGTTTTTTCGGTTTCAGTTCTCCACAAATTTCTGTTCTCGGCTCTGTTTTGATTTTTTTGCATTGAAAAAAAAATGTCAATGTAAAAAAACACTGAAACAACCGAAACCAAGCCTGAATTTTTGAATAGAACCAAAATGGTCATTTCCGGGTCATTTTGGTTCTATCTGAAACCAAAATTCCCATCCCTACTTTTACCTGTTCTAATCTCTACTTTGCCCCTCACCCTGTCTGTTCTGCTTTTGTATGTGGCATGGGATTGGGGTCTCACTCCCCCACTCTAGGCTGTTATGACCAACACCACTTTTAAATGAGGAGCTGAAAAGCACCTCCTGAGCCCCGTATTGAGAGAAAAGCTGCGCGGGGAGTGTTTAAACGTTTTCCGCTCTGCCGGAAGTGATGTGCTCCCTGTTGTCAGCAGCAGCGGCAGCTGGCGATGCGGTGCTTTGAAGAGGCGCATTCTGAAAGCCTCACTTTTCAGGGAAATCTGCACATGCCCGCATCCAAAACCATCTCAGTTTGCATGGGGGAAGCGAGGGGCAGTTATAGGGTTCAGGATAAAAGATTTGGGATAGGCTCAAGGGTGTTACAAAAGACACACAGGGAGGACAAAGGGACACAAATAACCCATTGGGGCATATCTGGGTGGGTTTCTAAGTGAGACAAAAGGAAAGATGCATATGTGAATCATGGGGACAAAAGGGGACTCCAGGTGGGTGCTTAGGTATCACAAAAGGGAAGAGACCTAGGGGAGCCATGGGCGACAGACACACAATGGACACATCTGGGCATGAATGGGGAGAGGACATTCCAGTGATCTGGGAGGAGTTGTGAGAGGGACCCAAGGTTAATGTCTGCAGCTGGGTTTCTGTGCTTAGGAGGAGGGTGGGGGGGTAGGGGATACTAATACTCCATGTCTTTGAGGCTGTTGCTAGCCTGGCTTCTATTCACCAGTGGTTTCTCAAAACAGGGAGAACATGGCCCCATACTTACTGAGGGCTATCTCCCCTTAATCACCTCCTTCCTGGATCAGGCTGGTATCCACCTGGGTGAACCCCCTTTTCCTAGGTCCCATGGTGGCTGGGCCTGATCCTTGCTCTGACTTCTTTTTTTTTTGGTGGGGGTGGGGGGGGGAAGAATCCTGAGTCCAATGCCCAGGACTGCTCTAACACTATACGCTTGTGTCTGGTGCATTATAGCCTCTAGGTTGCTGTGCCAAAAAACTCCTAATCCTATCCTAACCTGAACTTTGCCATGGTTTAGGTACCCAGATCCCGACTCCTCCTCTTGGCCCTGATCCTGACATTACTCCTGGCCCTGATTCTTACTTTTCATTCCAGTTCCAACTCTGATGTATGCCTGTGTCCCAGATGCCAATTCCCCATCCCTTTACAAGCATTTCCAAGGACAGGGTTCACATGTTGAGGGGGAGGAGGAGAGGGGGGAAGAGTGCCATTGGATGAGCCCCACACAGAGCTGAAGGGTTCCTGCCTCACCCACGGTAGAACTCACAAATGTCCCCTCCTGAAATGTTTTGGCTGCCCCAGTAGAATTTTGGCAATGGCTTCCTTGTCCAAATTCAGTGTCATTCAGCAAGGAATTGGGCACATTCAATGGGTACTTACTTGCTTTCCTCATCCTGGACTGGCCCTGTGTATAGCCACATGAACTGGGTTGAGGGGAGGTCTCTGCCACTAGTGAGTCGGAAGCAAAGTGTTCGGAGACCCTTCTGGTGTTCTGCCAAATA
Source organism: Sphenodon punctatus (assembly GCA_003113815.1). NCBI lineage: Eukaryota > Metazoa > Chordata > Lepidosauria > Sphenodontia > Sphenodontidae > Sphenodon > Sphenodon punctatus. The sequence goes on from QEPC01004922.1 coordinate 10,057,953, forward strand.
GAGTCCCCTCAGAACCTGGATCTTTTACTGTGGTTCCAGTCACCATTCTACAATGACACTAAGGACTGTCTTCCACCAGATAGATTTGATTAGAAATGAAGCAAATAGGTAGTTCAGTATTGACAGATAGAATTTGCATATTTGGATAGGCATCCGAATATCTAATTAATGTCTGCATCTGAACTTGTTTGTTCAGGCGGTTTATTATGCATGCATAATAGCATTAAATAGCACAAAGTGTCTGAACCGAATTATCTGACGTGACTAGCCGGATGGTCTGGTCAGTTGGATTCAGTTCAAAGCATCCTAATTTGATGGATATGATATGAACTTGGCACTGAATATTCATTTCACTGCTAGATTTTGGTGAAAATTTCCCTGTAGTATGATCTTTGATTGCCTTCTATGCACGGCATCATGTTCAGCTGTTTATCCACCTTGATCCCAAGTCCTTAACAATAGGGGTGGTTTGGAACAACTGCTCCATTTTCATGAAAATTGCTGTGAAAACAGAACGGTTGTCCATCATTTCAGCCAGAATTCTCATCAGAACCTCTTCTGATTGGAATCCGGGTCAAAATAATAATAATACTAAAAAAGGCCATAATATTTTCATTCGGACTGAACAAAATGCCCGGTTCCGATGTAATCCGAACTGGGCAAAGAATCGGAAGATTTTGATTTCAGCCCTACTTCATAATCTGCTCCAGTTCAGTCTTGGGTTTTGTTCCATTCCTGGGCATCCCCATTGATTGCTGCCTCTTTGCTCTTTTGAAAAGGCAGATTATTCTTCACCCCTCATTCCTCTACTTGGCAGAGTCCCGCTGTCTTATGTTTGATTTTAAAAATAGATGCCGGAGAGTCCCAGAAAGAGCTGGGTTTCAGGATAGTATTTACGGACCAAACAAGAAGTACCTCCAGTGACTTGTTTACATTTGGAACTTGCCTGTTGGCTTTCTCTGCCAATTAGTCTATTCCCTCTGCAGAAACGGAGCCCATCAAGAGGGCTGCGCTCCAAGGCAATCTCCCCTTTTAAATATTTTTTAAGTGCATGATTAATACACTTTCCCAGCCTCTGTCTGAGGCTGCCGAGGGAGGTCAGGGAGCAGGTAAATGAAAGAAAATGGCTTCACTCGGCGTTGACTGGGCTATTAATCACTGCCCGTTTTCTATAAATCACGGCAGATGGCAGGGACTCGTGGGAAATGACACACTCCGTGCAGGATGGGAATCGCGGATGGCAGCAGACACCGGGAAGGAAAGAGGTCAGTCCTCTGTGTGGAGGGATACCGCTTGCTCCACACCTGGACTTCACCTCATCCTGACAGTTCTTGTCCCATAAGACAGACTGTTAAAAGTTTGCGGGGCCCTTGGAAAACTCCCTCCGCTCCCTCCATAACAGGATGTGGCCTGCCTAGGCATGGGCTCTGCTTCTTGTCAGGACACCAGAGATGGGCTTATAAATGCTGACAGCATGCATTCCCAGTACCAATCCTAGATTCCTAGGGCTGGACGGGTCTTCAGGGATCGTCTAGTTGAATTGCCATTAAGGATGTTCCCATTTAGGATAGAACCTTAGAGTTGGAAGGGACCTTCTGATCCAGTCCCCTGCTCAATGCAGGAAGGGATGGGTAGAGTCAAGCACAGAGAACTAAGTGACTTGACCAAGGTCACACAGTTGATCAATGCCATCAGATTCACACCAGAAGTGAGGAACCTCTGGGGTATGATCCAAATCTGGCCCATGGCTGCTGTTTATTTGGCCCTTTTCCTAATCCTGGATCTGGCCCAGGGATGCAAGCGGTGAAAGAGCGAGTTGAATGGGAGGGAGTGGAGATGAGGGTACGCACTCAAGAATAGGGAATGGATCAATGGTGTTGATGCATTATCTGGACTTATTATTATTATTATTAACAAACATTTATATAGCGCCAGCAGTGTACCTGGCACTTTACAAAGTAATAAAACAGATACGGTCCCTGCCCCTAGGGCTTACAATCTGAGAGACAGGAGCTGGGGGAAGAGACTTAGGAAGGGGAACAGAGGGAGAGACAGGGGGTCTAACATTCATGAAGATGCGAGGTCTCAAGTGCACGTACTTGGCTTGGTTACGATGAGAATGACAGCAGGCAGGTCCATGTGGCAAGGATAAGGGTAAACCGATCGTAGGTATAGGAAATAGTGGCTCAGCAGGATAAAGAGTCAGACAGAACAGAGCGAAAGAGGTGAGTTTTAAGGAGAGATTTGAAGGTATGAAGGGAGGGGGCAAGGCGGATGTGGACAGGGAGGGAGTTCCAGGCATGGGGGGCAGCAAGTGAGAAGTGACGAAGGTGCTTAGGGGAGCAGGGAAGGCGTGGAAGGGTGAGAGAAGGGACAGAGGAGGAGCGAAGTGCACGGGCTGGAGTATGGAGGGCGATAAGTGCAGAGAGGTAGGGGGGAGCAAGGTTGTGAAGAGCAACTCTCTCCTCCCTTCCCCCATCTTGGGAAATAGCTGGGGGAGTCTTGATTAAGGCTAGCTTTGCCGAGGGTGGTGTCTCTCTCAGATCCTGGGGCTGTGTATTTTAAGCTGGCTGAGTGCAGAAGACCCGTAGCAGAGGCAAACAAGCTGAGGGAACAAAATGTCTCTAGCATCATATCTAGGCCAAAGACCTGTACTGATGGTCTCCCGAGGGAACTACACTGTGACACCTTCCACATCAGACAAGGACTGCTTGATGTAGGCTCCCCGAGGAGTGTAGGAAAACAGGGTGGGAGATGGAAAAAGCAGGACATTTGGAAGGGTGTAGAAGACAGTCAGCTCAACAACTAGACAATGGGTGTTAATAAATGTGACACCTCCTGCTATGGCCTGCCTGGGTCAGAGCCTTACCGGCATGTCTATTAGCAGGTCACCAGATGTAGGGGTGTGCATGTACTTTTCATTATATCATTGCAATAATGAAAACGACAAAATATAATAACAAAATCAATAATGATAATGGAATTCGTTATTGATTTCGTTATTGCCTGGCAGGTGTTTTTTGGAGGGAAATGTGGAGAGGGGAGGAGTGAGCAGACATCTTGGAGCCAGAAACTGTGTTGAACTCTTCAACTAGGAGGCGAAGGACCTGATGGATGTATCTCTGGCCAATGAGCAGCGCAAGCAGATCCCAGTAGTTGAATGGCATCCCGTAATTCCTCAATGCCTCTGCCTCCCAGAACCAATCAGGAGGGCTCTGGGGGAGGTACTACAACCCTTACTACTGTAGGGCTGAGCTGCTTCACTCTGTGTTAGCTCTCTTGCTTGTCAGGGTGCATTTGCAGAAGCTGCTGGTGCTTGCATTAGAAATCCTCCCATATATATCTCCCTTATTCTGTTCCCTACCACCAATCCTTATTCCTTAGGTACACACACACACCCTCTGAGTTTTCCTTCCCCTGTCTCCCTCTGTCCATATATTATATAGATATAGGTATTAGTTGCATATATAGAGATTAGATATTTAGATACTAGGCTGTTTTATTAAATATATTAGGATTTCAGTGCCTATTTGAACTCACCTCAGTGAGAACTTTGACTTCCTGTGTGCTGCTTAGCTTGCATTTTAAAGAAAGTTGAAATATGAACCAAAAGCTCAATCGTCCGCCATTAAAGTAAATGGCCAAACGCTTGTTGACTTCAGTGGGGGTGGATTGTCTCACCCATGAAGTAGATGAAGCTTGGCTTTGCTGGCAAATGAATTTGAAGCAAAGCTCTCGTTGGCCTGAATGATCTCAAGCTTTCACCCATAGAGTACATGTCGAAAGGAGAGCCCCAAACTCCCATTGGCTTTAGTGGATGCTCTGATGTCTATTCTAGAATCAATAGGCTAATTAAATAAGGAATTGTGGATTGACTAATGGAAATGTAGCAAATTGTGAATCAACAAATCACCTGCTTGTGAATTACCAATTTGTGAATGGCAAAGTAAAGAAGAAAGGTTTGACGACCTCTTTGCAAAGGTGCGTGTGAAGTTAGCAAAGGAGATGAAAATTTGGAAGACATCCCTTACGACTTAGGGTGTTTTTAGACAAGTGCCTCCCCATCCATTACCCACTCATCATGAATGTTCCAGGATTGCATAGGGCACCAACGTGGCCCTGCAACATGGGTGACGGGTGGGTGATGGGTGGGGAGGTGCCCACCAATGTAAGCACCCATAGAGAAATTGATCAAAATCAAACTTCCTGTTAAATATTCATTTGAGCTCAGTCACTGCCAGCTTGCCTCAAACGTTTCCATTTTTTTTTCTCAGACTGTAGAAAAGTCCCTGTTGTTTCCTCCCGTTGATTGGTCTTGTTTTAGCAGGACACTTTGGAAAGCAGAGGAAGCCTGAGCAGCTACGTGTTCCCAAGACACTCTCTGGATATGCCCCCTGGGCACACGGTGAGATTTCTCCAGGACTTTTTATGCACATTGTTGCTCTGGAAATTCTGGCCCCATTGTTATGGGAGGGAGGATCAATTCCATGATTCCTTCGCAATATCCTCTCCTCAACCCCCCTCAGGCCTCACAAGGGGCTAATATTGGTTGTGTGTATTTTTTTTTTAAATGTAGCATATGGTCTTCATTACGCCCAGGCTTCTCCTTCCATAATTATGCCATGATGGGAGTTTCTGTGAAAGCCATAAAGAAAATCCTATTCCTGCCCCCTATAAAACCAACAACACTCACTTTACAGAGGTACAGTGGTCGCAAAAAGAATGCCTTATACTGGTGTCCTTAACTTTTCCAAGACTAATGCTGAGCCTCCGCTGGGCTGGCAGTCTGGAAGAGCTCATGGACGTTGCTGGGAGAACGCTGTTGCTAAAGCTTTACCCAGCTGGGAGATGCTCTGGCAGCTTCCCAACAACCTTTACTGCCCACGACGGAGCAGACAAATAATTCATACTGTAGATTTAGCACCTCGTTTCCTAAGTGCTGTTCAGAGCAAACACGGAATGTGCTGAAATGGATCCCCCTCCGGGGTGGAACGCAGTAGCCGTTTAACAACCCGCACTAACACTTCGCTAGGGTTTAGGACAGGAAATTAAGAAAGCTATATCTTCAGGGGGAATTTAAGCAAAGCAGAGTGTAATTACCTGAACTGGAATTTGGCCAGGTTGCTGGGGGTTAACACAGCTATTCCTCAAACTCATAGGAATTCGCAGGCAACACACTCCCCACCCACCTCCCACCCACTATACGGGGCGCAGGGCACCCATAGGGCAACACTGCAGCCCTACATGTAATATCAGTGGGTAGTGGATGGAGAGTACCTTGTCTGAAAGCACCCATAGAAGCGCAAGTGTGACCTCCCACTCTGGGTGTTTTTAGAAAAGCGCCTCTCTCATTCATTACCCACCCATCACCCACCCATCACGCATGCGGCCCATGCAGCCGTGCAACATGCGTGATGGGGGGGGTAATGGGCGGGGAAGTGCTTGCCTAAAAACACCCTCTGATCTAAATGGGGTGTTGGTCTCCACAGCTGCAGTTCTGCTCTGAAGATGCAGATGTTTGCCATTCACTCAGTGGGTCATGTTTGGTGCCATGGCAAGACCAGCAAACAGTAGAACAGCACTGGGAGATGTTAACCGTAGAGTTGAAATGGGTAGGGACCTTGCTATCTATGGGTAATACCGCATTTTCGAGTAGTCTATCGGATGCCTGGTTGGTACCCAAAATACTGGGTATTACCATTACCGAGTTAATGTTTTTACTAATTTAGTAAAATGATAAATTGGTACAAGAATCAGGGTGGGAAGTTGGAAAATTGGTATCGGAAATTGGAAAATCAGGATGAAAAAGGGTAAATCAGTACACTGAGTAGCCCGTCGGGCACTAATAGACTACCTATTAGTAGCCGATGTTACCGTGTCGGGTTGAATACTGGAACACGGTACCCAATGTTACCAGGTTGGAACAAATACTGGATTGGGTTGGGTACCTATTTTTTATGGGTACTTTTTTCAGCTCTGGCCAAGTCAATGTTTTCATCCGGATGTCAAGGACAATCCCTGGGATTTTTTTGAGTAATCCCTGCTCTGTCAGTTCTCATGTTCAGAGGCAGATGGGAATGCCTCTGAACATGCCATGGGAAGTTGTGAAGGTCATTTGTACAACTAGGTTAAAAAATGATTAGATAAGTCCACAGAGGACAGATCCATCAGAGACTCTTAACCAAGATGGTCCTTGACTTCTGGGTGGTGAGAGTGAATGACAGGGGATGGGTGGAGCGAACTGAATTTTGACTGTGTTTATAAAACTCAGGAGCTGGCAAAAGGGTGGGGGGAGGGCAATAAGCCCTGGTTACTGCCAAGACCTTCTCATTGAGCCTTGCCCTCATGGTTAGCTATGCTCAAACACCATGCCCCCTCCACCATTTGGGAATCCCATCATTGTGCCTACCCTGTAGTTAGTAGGCAACTGGGTATTTGCTGTGGTGGGTCCCACAGTGTGGAACTGGAAATGGTGCTTTCCTGGCCTCCATCCCTGCCCCTCCCTTCTTACTTTTAAGAGGTGCCTCAAGAGGACGCGTTTATTTAATGGGTGCTTTTAAGAATGTCTGCTCTTCATTGTTTGTTTTCTCCTGTTCCCTGTTTTCATTTGTTTTCACTTGGGCCAATCCTACACAGAGCATGTGTGTGCAAAACCAAGCACGTGCCCACTGTGGGGTATTGTGCCACGCGCAAGCCACGCGGGTTTGGGGTCACGGTTGTTGTATATGGTCTTTAATTGAAATGATTCCAGTTTAATTAGACGCACTTAACTTCATTTCCATGGCAATTCTGGAATCCGATAAAACCAACGACGATACAGACAAATACACCATTTCCATAACAAAAGTCAAATACCAATAGTTCAACCCATCCTAATTAGAGCTGAAACGAGTACACGAAAACCAGGTATACCCATCGATTTTCTGGTCTTCAAATCGATTGGAAAATTTTACGTACTCATTGGTACCTGGTTAGTGCCTGATTAGGGGCCCCGATGTCCTGAAATACCAACTTCTAGTATTAAAATATCAACTTTTAAAAAATTGTCCTGTTTTTCTGAGTTTTCCTCCTGATTTTTACCCATTTATAACTGGTACATTGGTAACAATAAATACCATTTTGGGGGGGTAGTTGGGTGCATGATTGGTGGTTGGGTAGCACATCCAGTACCTAACACAGTACCCAAAATTAAATTACCCACGGGTCCTAAATCAGATACCTATTTTAGCTCTAGAAGAGATTATCTCTGTTGATTATATAGACAACTATAAATAGTCACTTGCCTAATAATCAGGGTTCTTAGAAAATTAGAAATTCTCTGATTAAAAAACACATAATTCTCTGATTAAAAACCTCCAAATCTCTGTTTTTCTATGATTAAATGTAAACACTAGTTGACTTTCTCATACCACAATATATATAGGTATGAGTTAGAACACCACATTATATTGGAATATTTTCATTTTTGTGCAATTTTGCAGCTACCTGTCCCACCAACACTCCCAAAATAAAATAATTTGAGATCTGTGGCACCCTTCCAAATGTTGAGCCCTTTCCCCCTCCCCCCAGCACATGCCTTTAGATGGCTTCCCCTCCACTGCCCTGCACTCACTGCCTCCTCCTCCTCCCAGTCTCATCCCAGACTCCTCTACCAACCAGAAAGGGGGACCGTATAGAGGCTGACACTTGGAGAAGTTGCTATGGGCCCAATTAGGTCCGTCTCAGCTCCACTCTGATCCCTCACTCGCTGTGTCCTCCTCCCAAACCTGTAAGGTGTTGCCATTTTCTGGGAAATTATCTGGAAAAAAGGCTGTCATAAGGAGATACTAGGCTACATGTAGACTATAGGTCTAACAAATACGTAAAGGTAAAAGGTAAACATGCATGTAATGTGAAAACTGAGAACTGGAAACTCACTTCATACAAGGGAGAAATGCAAAATCATGCCAAATGTGTATTCACTGCAGACACTAGCCAGAGCCCATTGAGTTGCAAACGGATGCCTTCCTGTGGACGTGACTGAAAGCAAACGGTCACCAGGTGGGAAAATCAAACAAAGGGAGCCTGGAAAGGTATTTAAAGGAGGAATCTTCCTATCTCAGGAAGTTGGTGGTGGTCGTCGGCATATCTTACCAGCCAGAGAAGGGCTGCATAAAATGGAACTATGAAGTAAGACCTTTTGGAAACTCTAAAGACTGATACCCGGCCAGGTTTCCATCACGGGCTGTGACATGAACTGAAATACCCTTGGACCTGGATTAGGGTAAGACTAAATCAGGAGAATCCAAGTACCGATAGGAATGCGTTACTGGTTATGTTATTTTCATTTCTGCACTCTCGAGTATAATCTTGTACTGCATGCTTATTCATGATTTATTCATTAAACTTCTTTTTACTGAACTTCATCTGGTCCAGTGGAATTGTTAATCCTAACACTGGGGAGAGACAGTTTGGGGTTAATTCTGTGTTTACAAACACAGGTGAACCTAGAGAGAAAGAGTCTGTGCTGGGAAACTCTGTGGTTGAAAAGGTGACCAGAAGATCCCCCCGTTGTAGGATCAATCAGTTCTAGAGAGAGAGAGCTGATCCAGAGAGAGCTGCAAGCCAGGGAAACTGAGTCACAACAGCTTAGAGTGGGGTACTGAGCCCCAATTCCATGACAAAGACAAACTCTGGTTTTCCCTGGAAAAAGACAAAGTCTCTGTTTTTCTCTGGAAAAGAGAAATAATTTCTGTTTTTTCCTGGTTTTCCAATTTGCAAAGAGAAAACTAGGAACGCTGCTAATAACTACAAGCAAGAAGTGCTTAGTTTGTAAAAATATGAATTGTGGGGGCATCAGAAACCATACCCCTGCCCTAGAAGGCAGGCCTCCTGGCCCAGAGCTTGTCAGAGCAAGGAAATGAACCTTCTTGTCCAGCTAGCAACCCAACCACTGGACTAACCTGCCTCCCTACAGCTGGATAGAAACCAGGAGTTCTTGTGAGTAGAACTGAGACGAGAGCAAGTGTTCTTGTTCCAAAGGGAAATACCAAAATTTGGGGTGTGGTTGTGAGTGTCTGTCGGTACTTCGTCAGTTTCTGGTGATTCTGTGCTTCTGCCATTTTTTGGTCACTTTCTGGGAATTTTATGACAGTTTTACAGCGCTTTGGGCAATTTCCAGCACTTTCCAGGTGCTCATCCGGCGTGTTTTCATCGGCACAGCCCCTGGGGATGTGTGCAGGGCACACGCATGGGGCTTCAGTCTGGCCCGGACGTGTGAGATGTATCCGAAATCTGATGGTGAAAACAGCAGGAGGAAAACCGGAAAGTTTCTGTGCTGCGCGAATCTCAGCGAATGTCCTGCTTCCAGCAGAAGCAGGCAGCAGCACACACTGAGCTTTTTCATTTTGAGTCTACTTGGGATTAATCCACTCGATGACCAGTGCAGGGGGTAGGGCAGGAAAGTCATTAGTGAAAGCCAAATAAACCAGCCAGGTTTCCCCCCCCCTGGCTTTTGTTACTAACCCTGAAATAGCCAATATAGGTTTTCCCCTGATGTTTCACATTTCAGGGTGCATAATCCTCCCTGGAACATTTCTTGGGGCTAGGGTGGCCAATATACCTCCCCTTTAAAAGAGGACGCTTTTTAAAAATACATGGGGCAGGGTTGCACTGGAACCAATGCAGCCCTGCACCATGTGTTTTTAAGAAGCGTTCTCTTTTAAAGGGGAGGTATGGCTACCCTACTTGGGGCTCATCCGCCCCCCCAACTTGAAATTAATTGCTGTGGCTGTGTCCACCCTCACAAATTAAACCCCACTGGGATCTCAGGGGAAGAGAGCAGAGATGAGGGCATCCACACAAGAATCCATGGTACAAATCCAGAATCTGGACCCTCCTCTTCCTAAACACACCCTTGAAGCGCCCCTCCCCCCAACGTCTATGCAGCCCGTACCCTTCCTCAGGCATCTGAAGCAGGGCCGGCCTTAGAATTTGCGGGGCCTTGGGCAAAGATCAAATGCGGAGGCCCTGGGGCCCCCTCCCACGTGGCTCTGCCACCTTGGGGGACCCCTTCTGCAGGACTCTAGATAGGGGGGCCAGATAGGCACATTTTAGGAGACACTTATGAGAAATACAGGTTTCAGGGCTACATTGGCTCCACTGCAACCCTGCAACCTGTATTCCTCATAAGTGTCCTCTAAAATGTGCATATCCTGTCTCTTATACACATCTAGATGTGTATAAGAGACAGGGGGTAAAGCTATCCAACATGTGGTAGCCTCTCCTCCCTTAGTGAAAACAGACCTGATGCTAACTCTGCTTTAACGCTGCTTCAGCATTTCTTTTGCATGTTGCCGGGCTATATTGGTGCCCTATGCCTGTCTCTTATACACATCTAGATGTGTATAAGAGACAGGGGGTAAAGCTATCCAACATGTGGTAGCCTCTCCTCCCTTAGTGAAAACAGACCTGATGCTAACTCAACTTTAACACAGCTTAAACATTTCTTATGCATGTTGCAGGGCTGAATAGGGAACCAATACAGCCCTGCAACATGCATAAGAAATATTAAAACGGTGTTAAAGTGGATTTAACGTCATGTCTGGGTTTTTTCACCCTTTCTCTCCATCTTGTTAAAAACAGTCACCTCTCTCGCCACTAGGTGGTACTGGAGAGCTTGTTGGAAAATCCTTTCCCTCTTAACCCTGGATATGATTGAGAAAGGCGCCGTGTGGGGAGGGAGGGAATATCTGGTCCTGCGTTATTTATTTTTCAAGGGAAACCCCAGCTCTTGCTGCATTGAGTAGGTATGGGGAAAGCATTGAATCGTCGACGGGTTCTATCCCCCCGAAAGAGATCCGAGTGGTCCCATTAGGGGCCATGTCTCTCCGGGACACCGGCAGCTCTCTGAGTGGCTGTTCCAGCGGGCCGGCTGCCCATTTGTATAGTTCATCTGGGAGAATTTTATGACCCATAACTGATTAGTCTTAGCAGCGACAGGATGAAATAGGCTGTGCCTGTTGAGCATAAAACGAATCCGCCGATTGCACAAAAAGGCCCCTGCGTCTCTGTAGGCCGGTTTTTGGAGCCCAGAGAAATAGTAGCCGCTTCTGATCTAGGGGGTACGGGATCCCGTTTTGTCCCGTTCGCTTGCTTCGGCACATTTACAATTTCCACTTAAATTAACTCTTCACCCTCAGTCCCTCCCTCCTCCTCCTCTTCCTTGTTCAAGCCAATTTTCAGGTTTAACTGTTTATTTGTGGGCCGGTGCCTACCTACAGTAATCTTCCGGCAGTGTTCTCAGTCTTGACTGCTGCTTAATATTTTTTTTAACCATGCCCCCCCCCCAGCCCTCTGCTACTTCTTTGTGGTAGTTAAAGCCACTTTCTCTACCACGCATGCAGGCCTCGTTCCAATGAACAGGGGTAAACAGACTCAACAACTTCGATTTAATCAAAGGCACTACTCCCCTATGGTAGTGATCGGACAAACCATGAACTGAAGTAACGACTCTGATTTAATCAAAGGAACTACTCCACTTCGTTAGTGTTCAGATGAATGGGGTAAACTGAAGTAACGACTCTGATTTAATCAAAGTAACCACTCCACTTTGGTGGTGATCAGATGAACCGTGTAACTTGAAGTACTGTGGAAATTCTCCCCTCCCCCCACGAGCTGAGGCGGAACGATCACTGCTACTCTCACATGGATAAGTGTTCACACAAACAGTTACTTCACAATGCAAACTGAAGGAAAGTGTGTACTCCTGATTCTCTTCCTACTCCTGAACGACGGCGGTTTAACGCTCTGTTCGTGTGAATGCTTCAGGAGTAAAACAGGAATAAGGCTCAACAATATCGAATGAACTGCTTGTGTCAGAACGTGGCCACGCACACACAACCGACCCCTTGGTCCCTTTCTCTCTTCACCTCCGACTCCCCCAACCCCCTTGTTACCCTATCACTTGGAGTTTCAGGATAAAAACAGAGGTGACGGTGGCCCACATAGGGCTCTTTTGGCCCACTGTGGCCTAGGAGCCACCGGCTCCTCTGTTTCGGTGCCACCAGATGTTAGCCTGGGACAGCCCCAAGGTGGGGAGGTGGCTAGCCCAGGCTGTGTCCTTGGAAAATCTCCGACTTACAGCATGAGTTGTAACCCCCAAGACGAGCCACAGTGGACCAGAGCATCTGTTCTGGCCCGCCTTACCTGCCAGGGGCCATTGAATTCATGGCTGTCCATCATGGAGGGGGTAGTTCTGGGAGCAGGGCCGCCTGCAGCTTTGTTACGCTCCTGGCCCTACCTGGGCTGTGCAGGTGGTGGGACGGCCCTCCGGCCACAGCCCAACCCATGTTGGCTGGGGTGTCCTGTCCCGCTGTCACGCCATCCATACATCTGTTCCTACTTTCTGTCTCTAGCTCGGTCAGAGTGGAGATAATGGCGGTAGGTGTCATCTCCGCTCTGAGTGAAGCGTTGGCCTGCACAGCAGGTGCTAGGAAGTGGAACACACCCTGCTGCGGGAATCCCCTACCCTCGGCTGGTTCTGTTCCGCCGCAGCCAAAAGCTTCAGGAGGAAGACTAGGGGGTAGAGTGGCTATAGCAGGGGGGAGGGAGGGGCATGTCTGGAAAGGGATCGGGCACTAGGGGATTCCTCAGCCGCAGGCAAAGGCTCCGTACAGACAAATACATCCAGGATTCACGTTGGGGAAGTCCCGATCTATGCCCTCAGTGGTGGAAGGAGCAACCTGTTTCCCAGGGCTGGCCTTACAATAGACAGGGTCCAGGGCGAGGGGGGGTGAGTCCAGGGGTGAAGCTGGGACGTGGGGCAGGGTTGCCCAGGGATTGGAGCCATTGCTGGGGCAGTGGAGGGAAGGAGGGATGAGTAGCACCCCCCTCCGGAAGAGCCTGGCTGTACTACACCTGCCCCCCTGCCACCGCTCTTGAAAGCACCCTCCCCTGCTGCTTCTGCTACCAGTGCCATTGGTGCCAGAAGCGCCAGCAGCCTCAGCAGCAGCGATGATGATGATGATGGCAGCATTAGTGGGGTCCCCAGGCCTGTTCCAAGTGACAGCAGAGGAGGAGGGACTCCTGAGGCGTGGCAGTGGCAGTGGCAGTGGCAGTGGTGGTGGTGGTGAACCTGGGCGCCTTCTCATGTGTGGCAGCCAGGAGGATGCCCAGGCAGCCCTCAGGAGTAGTGGGGGAGCTTCCTGTGGCTTCCCCACAAAGTGTGGGGCCCAGAGGCACCGCCCCACCCACCCTGTCCTAAAGCCAGCCTTGCTGTTGTCTATCTGCCTAGGGATAAATCTCTACCAGCATTTCCTTTCCAGAAAATAGAGAATCCATTTTGGACATGTCTGTTTCCGCGAGAGCATGCAAGAAGGTTTAAAGTCAGCTCTCCTCCCCCCCCCCCTTTCCTTTGAGAAGGGCGATAGTACTGGTAGTGTTGGGATGTGGAATTCTAGCCAGCCTTCCAGACTCTTGGAGGTTAATTGCAAGGCAACCGGTTGGCCTTGATTCAGATACTTCTAGTTTGCAAATTCAATCTTAACTAAAAAGGACTCCTGGTTTTTTTTGTGTTGTTTTTTTTGTTCAGGCCAAAGGGCATGTAAATCTCCCTCCTCAATCATCCCATAGTCTCTAACAGGAAAAGGGGTTGCTGAGGGGTTGACAGTGGAAGGGTCCTATGGGGGATAGAGTGAGTTCCAGTTCAGTTTGACCTCGGATTGCACCAGGATATCCAAAATATAATATCCTTCAGAGAGCTCTCTATAAACAGTCTAAATAGCCTTCTTTGGGCCACAGAGGGAGAGGCATGTATGTATTAATGTTAACCCTCAAAGCTGAGACTGATGAGAGCACTATGGACTACACAAACACAGAGATGAAAATGATACAGAATAGGACCTGAGAGACCTGTTCATCTGGACGTTGGGGAAGATGAAAAGTCAGTACCCAACTTCCTCCTTCTCCTCCAGAAAACCCATTGAGGCTGCGTCCCCATCTGCGGTGGCGGTGATGGCAGAGGGAGGGGTGAGGGAAGACGCGGCAGCGCAGAGGAGCCGGCTGACAGGAAAAGAGCCGGTGCGAATGGGGATCTGCCGTGGCTTCTCTTATGCATGTCATGGCAGGATTTTGCGCCCTGTTTGCACCGGCTCTTTTCCTGTCAGCCGGCGCCTCCGCGCTGCCGCGTCTTCCCTGGCCCCTCCCTCTGCCATCACCGCAGATGGGAACGCAGCCCAAATGTCCACTACATCAACTGAGAATGGTAGTTTGGGTTGTAACCAATATCCCTTTATGTTCTGTTGGGTATCCGTTTTGGTTATTCTGTTTCAGTTTTTCCATTTTTCTGTTTGTTTTTGTTTGTTTGTTTTTCTTTTCAGTTTGAAGATTTCAGTATTTTGGCCATTTTGGTATTTTCAGTGAAATCGTTTTGGCAACATTAGTGCAATTGCTGACAACGAATAACCCAAATACTGAATTTGAATTGACTGAAAAACTGAAATAAGTGAAACCCGAATACCCGAGAAACCTGAAATGGAATACCAGAAAAAGTGGATATCTGTTTACTTGGATTTATATCCCACTTTCCCCTGAAGGCTCAGGACATCGCATGGCATAAAACATAATACAACGATATCTCGATCACCTCTTTCTAGGGATGGGACTCTGGACAAAATTTCGGTTTTGGTCAATTTCGGTTTCAATTCTCATGAATTTCGGTTCTTTTTCCGTTTCGGTACTATCGGATCTTTTGCATTGATTTTTCTACTGGATTTTTAACATTGCGGTTTTTCAATGGGGGACAAACCACAATGTTAAAAATCTGGTACAAAAATCAATGCAAAAGATCCGATAGTACCGAAACCAAAAAAGAACCGAAATTTCGGATTAATCCGAAATGGCCATTTTCGGGTACTTTTGGTTTTATCCGAAACCGAAATTCCCATCCCTTTCTCTCTCTCCAATAAAAATATCAGCTATATAAAATGCTAATTTACCCCTCGCCTCCCCCCCCCCCTCATTCACATGAACCTGTCTGCTATTGTCTGGCCAAATATGCAGGTCTTCCATTACCTCTGGAAAATGGTCAAGCTCGGTCTTAGGGAAACCTCCAAGGGAAGGGAGTGGCAAAGTTGTGGAGCAGCCACCGAGAACTCCAGTCTCTGCGAGCCTTTTCTGTACGAACGCAGTGCGCTGATGATAATTGCAAGATGGAAATTTGTAAGTATGGCTTGTCGGTCTAGCGGTAAGTTCTCTTGAATAGGGGGCCCGAGGTCCTGGGTTCAAATTCCCTTTGGTGCTGCTGTCGAAAGGGAGGGAAAGGGACTGTACTTTGGAAGAACATTTTTTTACAGTAAGAGCTGTTTGACAGTGGAACAGAGAGCCGATGGAGGTGGCAGGCTCTCCTTCACTGGAGGTTTCAAACAGAGGCTGGACGGCCATCTGTCAGGGATGCTGTAGGTGTGGATTTCCTAAGCTTCTATGATTCTATAAGAGGGTGCCCTCATCTGGTCTCAAGGAGAGCGACAGAAGATGGGTGGCGGAGATGGTCTTTTAGATATAGGGAGTGCCCAGACCGTTTATAGCTCCAAAGCAGCTGCTTGAATTGTGCCTGGAATGCTATTGGCAGCCAGTGAAGAAGACTTTGGAGCACCAGTATGCGAGTACCTGTTTTGGTCATGGGTGGTATTTGGATACTTAAAAGGCCACTTGAAAAGGTAGCTAATGCCTGTGAATGTGAAGTCCCCCAGTAATCAGTGTCACGCCGTAATTCCGGGTCCAAGAAAGTTCGTGCAAGCTTAAAAAGTTTGAGAAGCCCTGTATCCGATAGTTTGCATGTCAAGTTCTGTGGGGGAACAGGAAGACGTGGCAAAGCTATTTTGAGGCACTTTCTCTGTTTACGCCAGCTAGTCACGCATGGCTTTCATTAGCGCTAATTGAGCTCCCTGTACATCTGTGATGGGACGTGGCGCTAGAGATGGCTGTTTTGGGAGGATCGAGTGGACTGTTGTTTGACTTTAATGATGGCCAAAAAAATTGGACCCAATTCACACCCACCGTTAACACGCTGTTTTGCAGCAGGCCAGCCTCGGGGGGTGTTGAACAGCGCTGGTGAGAATTTTTTGACATTTGTGAAGCCTAACTACATCAATAAAATACGTGTGAAAGAGATGTTAGATTCCTGATTGAGAATCTGGATTGGGCAAGTCAAAAGGGGTCAGGTGTGGTGTTGGTCACATTAGTATTAATTACTTTCTATACCACTTTCAGTGTTCAAAGTGGTTTACACTCCATTTCTAGTTCATGCTCAAAGTAGCCTTGGGATGTAGGTCATTATTATTCCCATTTTATAGATGGGGAACTGAGACTGAGAGAGAGTGACTTGCCCAAGGCTACCCAATGAGTTTATGACTGAGATAGTGCTAAAACTTGGTATTTGAAATTACCTGGTTTTTACTGAATATCTCAGTATTTGACTCGGTTTTACCGAGTAGCCAAGGAATCAGCCCAGTACTCTGTACTTGGGTAAATCTTTTCCTACAACATATGGGGCTTTTCCTGGTCCTATAGGTGGGAACTCAGTACTTGGAAAATACTCGATTTTATTTTACCGAGTACAGAGTATTGCGTATGCAGGCGAGTTACCAAGGACCAGCTGAACACTTGGAGCCAATCCTCGGAAATGTGAAAATACTTGCAGATTTGTTTTACTATTCGGTGCAGCCTTGGGCTAAAATACACTATGAACCCTATTATCCCAGGTCGAGCACCGTATCCACTAATCCACACTGACTCACACATGACTCTGTTGTGGACTGAAGACACAGGGCTCAGAGATGGACTTCTGATGAGCTTCCTGCTCCAAAAGCTGATCAGATCTAGTTGTTCCTTCTGGCTCCTGTCCTTGATTTGGACGGCTCGAAGCTTTCAGGGCTACTATTTCTTCACGTGTGCAAGGACTGGAAATATTGTCTGATTTTGGAAGGGAAGATGGCTTTCTTCTTTATGTTTACAACCCCCTCAAATCAGGACCCCCTGCAGGCCTCACAGGGCTGAAATTCAGACCTGGTGCAAAAAGTATACGGGAACAGCCTTTTTAAAGGTGCGAGATTTCTCCCGCAGTTTAAAACTGTGGCTGTGGGGGGGCTTTAGACATGCCTCTGTAAAGCGGAAGTCACCTGGGCACCATTAGAAACAGTGGCGCTGTGCGTCTCCCGGGTGTTTTGAGACACGGCCTAGCACCTGGGAGTTGCACGCTGCCGCTGTTTCTAATGGTGCCCGGGCGACTTCCAGCTCACAGAGGCACGTCTAAAGTGCTCTCCCACCTGCAGGGATTTTCCAGAACCGCAGTTTTAAACTGCGAGAGAAATCCTGCACATTTAAAAAGGCTCTCAGGCCACTTTTACACGAGGCACTTAGAAGCGCCTCTGGAGCCCCGTATTCAAGAGGAAAGCTTCAGACACAAAAGGAAAGCTTCAGGGACTTTCAAAAAGACACATTCTGTAGACCTGAAAATTGAGGTCTAGAGAATTTGCCTCTTGAAAGCCCCGTGTCTACAGCCGCCGCTGCTGAAGAGAACAGGCAGCACATCACGTCCCGTAGCGCGGGGAGCGTGTAAACACGCCCCACGCGGCTTTCCTTTTGAATACGGGGCTCCAGAGGCGCTTCTAAGCGCCTCGTGTAAAAGTGGCTTGAGTCTCTTCTACCAAGTTGAGAGGGACTCTTCTACAGACTTGTTTTTCTGAGGGGCCAAACAGGCCAAGTGTCATGGCTGGGGCACAGAAAGTAGTGCAGGATCAGGGTCCAGAGAGTTGGTGCAGGATGAGGCTCTCAGGATTCCAGGGGTTACGGCAGGGGTTGGCACATGGACCAAGGGGGAAGGCATAGACAAGGCTGGACTGAACTGGATGAGACGGGTCAGAGCTGGTGCTGGGCAGAGTGGGATCCCTGGGCAGTCATGTAGTGGGTGCACCCTGCAGAGCGCCCCCTATCTAAGCAGACACTGAACCCCAGCATCCAGGCAGCCAGACTTGCAACCAGGATCAGAAGAACTGGGTTCCAGGTCAGTCCCAGAGCACACAAGGTCCAGAGGGTGCAGAGCAGGTTCAAAGCTTGTGGAAACACAAGGAGCAGGGGAGGCTAGGATGGCCAGATATGCAAATTTAAGAGGACACTTATGAGAAATCCAGGTTGCAGGGCTGCATTGGAACCTACCGGGGTGTGTGTGTGTGTGTGTGTGTGAAGACACAAAAGGTAGCAACACGGAGGTACAACAGGAACCATGAAATAACTGATGATGAGCAGCCAACCAGGAAGCTGGGGTTGTGGGGTGAGACTGAGGAGGGGCGTGGTTTGACCAGCACTAGGGGAGGTCTTCTAGCCAATACTAGGCCTTGGCCAGCAGGATCTGGAGGCGCTTCAGGGCCAGCTGCTGTGCCCATGGCCCCCCGGGTGCTGGTTCAAGTCCAGGTCCTTGACACTCAGCCCCTGTTGAATTTAGCTGGACTAGTAGATAGGCTTTCACCTGGAGGGGGCGGGGCAAACGGACTGCCACGCCCCCTTTCTGACATAACCCCCCCCTTATGGAGCATCATGACATCACAACTGTCTGCAGGGGGTGGGGCTACAACAGAAAGGCGGCAGGAGGGTTCCTATGGCTGCCTCTGGTTACCAGGGCAGGGTGACCGGGAGCCCTGTCATGGGCCCCGTTTTCACTAAGGCAGGATGCCCTCCCTCCCCCCAAACATGACCACCTTGAGGGGCTCACTGAGAGGTGGGGTCACCAGGATTCCTACATTTGATCTTTGCCCTGGGCCTTGCAAATTTTATAGCCGCCCCTGAATGGGGGGGGGGGGGTGTTTTATGCTGCGACCCACTCTAAAAGAGTGTTGTGTGAATGAGTTGGAAGAGGAATGAGGGTGGCGAGGAAAGTAGAGATTGAACCATTGGTGGGTGGGAGGTGTTTAAACTGAACCACACAGGCCAAGGGGAAAATAGCTCGCTTGGAAAAGTCGTGAGTTTGACCGACCCAGCCTTTTTTAGTCTTGGTCTGGAATAAAGTCTGTGCCCTAGGCCCCTCAGGGGAAAAATGGAAGATATTCTGGGAAAGGGGGTGGGGGTGTAAAAAGAAGCCCAACTCCACACACTCACGGAGTTGGGGGTGAGGCCACACGAGCAGCGAGGGCCCAATTCCTGTGTGGACCTGTGGCGTACAAGCGTGGCTGGCACACCGTGGGGTCCGGCATAGGGAACGGTGCACATGGGTATTGCCCCCTCCCCCTCCGTGAGGATGCCAGGCTCCTGCCATGGCTGTGGAGGGCCATGGCACCAGACACATGAGTGGGCACCTGGCCCTGCCCCACCTCCCTCCCCCAGCCCGATGGAGATCCCGTCCGTGACCGTGACATGATCGTATGCAACGTGGCCCAGATCCCTGCAGGGGTGCTCCCCGCGTGGTGGGGCAAGCACAGTCCCTCCACACAGGTAGCCCTGTGTCCATGAGGCATTGGCGGGCAGGGGGGGGAACATCGGTCAGTTGCCGGCACACCATTTATTTTATTTATTTTATTTAGTAAATTTCTATACCGCCCCATCCTGCACAGCAGCTCGGGGCGGTTAACAACAATAAAAACCATTTAAAACATTTAAAATACAATTATAAAACATATCAGTAAAACAGGGTGGTATAAAAATAAATATACAGGTGGGGGATTAAAAATC
>QEPC01004922.1:10078832-10117893 GCA_003113815.1 Sphenodon punctatus
CGCCGTCTCGGTGCCATAGCCGGGGCGGAACCCAGATTGAAAAGGGTCAAGGAGCCCGATGTTATCTAGATGACCCTGGAGCTGGAGCGCCACTGCCCGCTCAATAACCTTCCCTAACATGCACTGCATTGTATGGCCCGGCTGCCCTGGGAGGGGTAAGGCTACCCAAGACATGGTAGCCTCCCCTCCCTGACTTGTGTGGCCTCACTCCTTGGGTGAAACTCCAAAATAATGGGGTGGCTAGGGGGAGAGAGCGCCAAAGAACAAGGGGGAGAGAAAGGGCAAGTGATAGGAGGGTGGAAAACAAAAAAGAGAGGGAGGAAGATGTGTATGAGCATGTGTCTGTGGGAGGGGCCTCAACTGGGGGGGGTATAGTTCAAAAAGTTGGAGAACCGCTGTTCTGTTCTGTGTTCAAGCACAGCCCCGCCAGGGGGAGGAGCAGGGAGAGCCCAGCTCCAACCAGGAAATGCCGCGACGCGTCGGCAAATCTACACAGGACGCCATTCCCTCTTTTCTCATTGAAACCAAGTGCTGGTTTGGATGCGTGGTGGCTTTAGAAAGCCCGGTCCCTTTCCTCCCTGCCTATCTAATGAGTTCATTTTTCCTCCTGGAGCCAAAAGCGAGAGCTGCGCCGCAGAACATTTGTATTTTCCAAAATGCGGGTCACTTGCCTTGCCCCGTGAGGTGGCGACTGGCTCTAAATCATAGCTCGAGGCCGGGCAAGCTGCGTGTTTATTGAACAGCATGGGAAGAAAACGAGGAGATGGTTTTAATTTGAAGAACAAGCTGCATGTGTTCCAACGGCACGCAGGCTCAGAGGACGGGGGTTACTGTAGTGTTTTGGCAATCGCAGGGTCAGGGCCTTCGGGGAGAATTCTTTTTGCAGGATTGAAGAAGTTATTTATGTGATGAGGAGCGTTCCGCTTAAGGCCCATGTGGCACTCAGCGGGAATGCTTGTGCATACAGGCCCTTCCATAAGCCAAGACAGAGCGCTTTCTACCGTGTTACAATCATAGGCCGTTTTCACCCGGCACGGCTGGGTGGGAGGGTAGGTGTGCGCCGGTGGTGGGTGTGCTCCCTTCCGCACTGGCGCACACCCATCTCCACCGACGGCGCCTCCTCTGTTTTGTCAGATGGCTCCATGGGTGGGTGATGGGTTTGCGCCAGGAGTGTGCATGCACCCCCACCCACTGCCCGGGGTGTTTCCAGTGGCGCACACCCACCCACCGCTGCAGCGTGCATATAAACAGCCCCCCCGCCACCTGCCTGCACACCCAGCATGGGGGGGAGGGGGAGTATGTGTAAAAAAGGTCTTAGAATTGGAAGGTACACCAAGGGTCATCTAGTCCAACCTCCTGCTTGGAAAGGGGTTGTTCAAACCCTCCCTTGGCTCCCTCTCTCCATTTGCATCCAGCACAAGCTTCTTGTCCTTTTGGTGGCCTTGCTCCACCCTATCTTTCTCCCGTCATTTCTTACGATGATTCCACCTGGGAACTAGTCTCCTCCTCGGCCACCACCCTCCCCTGCCTCAGAAAGTGCATTCACACGAGATCACACGCGAGCCTTCTCCTGGTTGTCCTCTTTCTTTCAGGAGTTTGCATTGGCGGATTTGAATGATTCCCTACCCCACTTCAAAAATCCTGCCCCCCCCACTTCAAAATTGAACGCAGCTGCAGGGGGGGGGAAACCAAAATGCTTCGCAAGTTCCAATTTTGATGGAGCTGGGCATTTCGGAATCCCCATCGGAACAACTGAAATTCCTTTGGGTAATTTGTGTATGCACCAAATGTCCGCTAACCTACGCTGAAGCGGCGGGTGCCATCTGGGTGTAGGTTGGAGGCCGGTTTTGTGCATGGCTATTTTGCGCGAGCACAAATGGTTTGCTCAGGATTCTGATGGGAAAATAATCTTGATCGGAATTCCGATTGCAATTCCGACAGCCATTCTGATTTTGCAGGAAAGGTTTGAACCAGCACGACACGGTCAATAATAGATATCCTGTTACGCTTTTTTCCACCCCTTATCAACAATACAATGCATTGCCCCCAACAAAAGAAGGCAGTGGGGATTCATCCCAAGGGAGAAATCACATCTATTCCCCTCCTGCAGCAACTAAAGGCTGACTGGTAGGCGGATTGTGGCGCTATCTTTCCCTATATACCCTTCCTCTTCCTTCCTTTCTCTTCTCTGTTCTATATGGTAAACCCCTTGGGGCAGGGACTTGCCTCTAATCATGACATGGCAGATTTTTGGTGCTAGATAAATCATTATAATTTTCAAACACCAAGGGTGTGATCCTGCGACGTTCTGACAGCCCCCCCCAACCTGTCCTAATTAAGGGTTTGTCTATGCTGCAGCTCATTCTGGTTGAAAACTTGCATGGAGTCTTCAGTCACTAACATAGACGGTGGAATCACTTCACATGATACCAAAGATGGTTTTAGTACAAATGTCAAACCTTTACTTTTCAGGCTTCACTTTTAGGATGTGACGTGCATCACACCCATGCATCCTGCCACCTAAACCTTGCACGTGTTCACAAATAAGGTGTGTGAGTCACCCATGCTAAACATCTTGTGTGAATGTGGGCAGAGAGTTTCCTGTTCCCTAATCTGTCTTTGCCTTCTGCGTCTGGAACTCCATCCATACACGGATGCTCCCCTAGAATCCCAACAAATCCCTCCTAAAGCTTACCTCTTCCATCAGGCTTCCCCATGTTCCTCGCCCCAATAGATAATGCTCACGGATGCTTCGCCTTCTGCTGCCTCCTTCTTCAGCATCCTCCCCTCCCCCAACTCACCTTGTAACTAAGCTAAGCCTGTGCACTCACAGCTTCCCAACTTTATGGATGCATCCTTATTAGGAATGGGATTCTGGAACCTATTTCGATTTTGGTTTTTTCTGTTTTGGTTCTCCATGAATTTCGGTTCTTGTTTCGGTTTTGGGTTTTTTGCATTGAAGTTTTTTTGGGAGGGGCATGGAAGAACCCCCCCTGAAAATAACCTAATGCAAAAACCCTGAAAAACCGAAACAAGAACAGACATTTCAGATAGAACCAAAACGGCAATTTTCAGGCCGTTTCTGTTGTAGCTGAAACCGAAATTATTCCCATCCCTAATTGCTATCTTTCCCTATATACCCATCCTTTTGCTTCTTTTCTATTCTCTGATCTAGATTGTAAGCCCTTTGGGACAGGGAATTGCCTCTAATCATGACCTGGCACAGTTTTGGTGCTATATAAAACATTATTATAATTTACCGCACCAGTTACCATCCTGTCTCTAATCTTCCCTTTTTAGGAAAGGTTATTGAATGGGCGGTGGCTCTGCAGCTCCAGGCACATCTGGACCGTATCGGTTTCCTTGACCCTTTTCAATCTGGGTTCCACCCTGGCTATGGCACTGAGACAACGATGGTGACTTTGGTGGACGATCTCCGCCGGGAGATGGATGCAGGATGTTCTACATTCTTGATCCTGCTAGATCTCTTGG
Source organism: Sphenodon punctatus (assembly GCA_003113815.1). Lineage (NCBI taxonomy): Eukaryota > Metazoa > Chordata > Lepidosauria > Sphenodontia > Sphenodontidae > Sphenodon > Sphenodon punctatus. The sequence continues at coordinate 10,082,325 of QEPC01004922.1, forward strand.
CCGCTTTTGATACCATGGACCATGGGCTGCTGCTGAGACGGCTGCGAGACCTGGGGGGTCTGGACGGGACTGTCCTTGGGTGGTTCCGCTCATTCCTCTCAAGGAGAAGCCAGCGGGTGGTGCTGGGAGCTGAAAAATCGAGCCCCCGGGCTTTGACCTGCGGCGTTCCGCAAGGTTCGATTCTGTCTCCGCTTTTGTTCAATGTGTATATGCAGCCCCTGGGGGAGCTCGTGAGAGGGTTCGGGGTGCGATGTCACCAATATGCTGATGATACTCAGCTGTACCTCTCATTTTCGACCGACCCAAGTCCCACTGTCTCATTGCTTTCCCAATGTTTGGAGGCTGTGGATGCGGCAGAGCAGACTGAAGCTCAATCCTGATAAGACGGAGGTGATGGTGGTGGGTAGGGCAGGGGAGGTGCCGACCCCTCTGGTGGGGGGGTCTGCCCTCCCATAGCCCAGCAGGTTCGGAGTTTGGGGGTGGTGTTGGATCCGGGCCTCCATCTGGATTGGCAGATGGAGGCGGTGGCTAAAGCCGCCTTCCGCCAGCTGTATCTGGTGTGGCGGGTGCACCCATACATCTCCGGGCCCAACCTGGTCACTCTTATTCACGCTTTCATCACCTCGAGGCTAGACTACTGCAACGCGCTGTACGTGGGGCTTCCCTTGGTTCTGATTTGGAGGCTGCAGCTGGTGCAGAATGCGGTGGCCCATCTCCTTACGGGGACGCGGCGACGGGAGCATATCACACCTGTGCTACGCACTCTGCACTGGCTGTCTATAGCGTACCGAGCCAGTACAGTCTCATGATAAGATGGTATTTTGGAGCCGCGCTGAGGGCCACATTGTATTTGAATTTGCATTATAATCAAGATGCTACAATTTGTAAAATGGGGATCATACAATTATCCCCTATCTACCTCATATGGGGATGGGGAGGGTTTCCGTCACAGATGCTTTAAAGACTGAGTGTTCAGATACCATAACTAACTATGGGGAACCATTAAGTATCTCAAAGCTTGTTCTCATGGGCAAGGGTATTATTTGCTCTAGAGAAGTTACTCTGGAGTAACTGCTTTTACACCTCTGTTCCCATAAGCAGGGCAACCAGGGGTTAAAGAGCTCTTCCTTTCCTCCATTTCCCCTACTTGGTAACTTTCAGGGAACTGCCAGTAGGGGGAGCTGGAATAACAAGCAGCCAGTGAGGCAGAGATGCTGTAAAGGAAATAGAAAAGGAGGAAGTGCTGAGTAGTTCTGGGACAGCAGAGGACTGAGAGATCAGCGGGGGAGGTAATTACCTCCCTCTAGTCCACATGGACAAGCCCCTTGGAATAGCAGTAGTCCCACTTATTTGGAGAGGTAAGTACCTCCCCTTTATCCTCATGTTAACCTCCCTGCTTGTGGGAACACAGAGGAGGTTAAAGTAAGCTAAGAGTTACTTGCCTTCAAAAAAATTATTATGAGAATAGATAGATGATACACGATGAAGCTCCAGTCTTAGCCTTGAACAATGTCAGAATGAAGATGACTTAACCTAAGAAAGGTAACTCAGAACAATTATACAAAACAAAGTATTGTGTGTGACAATAAATGTGCAGCTGGCATGCTGGCTACATGGTCAGGGAGTGTGGGGGGCGCGGGGCAGTCCTGGTGGGGTCAGGTCGGGCCACAGAACTGAGTGTGCCTGACAGAACAAATATGCGACTGGCCATCTCCTCCCTGGTGTGTCCCCCAGTCCCCCCCTCCCCCCATGATGGGCAGCCATGTGTAACCACTTTAAAGTTAAAGAATTCTTGAAATAAGAAATAAAGGGCCTCAGATCTGAACGGACGTATAACTGCACAAAAGAAATAGGTGAAAATACCACGCAGTGAAAAGAGCAATAAGACAAAACAAGCCTTGGAAAGTAGATTTGATGGAAGCACGGAATAGGACACACTCTGTCCCATTGTTACTTTTTCCTAAGGTACAGATGTTCCCTAAGTAAGAAAAACATCTTCCTAACTAGGGATACGGAGCTTTTGCTAGTGTAGAAGAGTATTAAATGAGTAACGAGTTAGGGGTGGGAAACCAGGGAGAATACCGGATACCGGATGTACCGGTATCGGATCTCCCTGGTACCGGATTTACCGATATCGGCATACCGGATTTTTAACATTGGCCGCATACCGGGTTTTTTTACATTGCGGCTATTGACTTCAATGGCTGCAATGTAAAAAATCTGGTACGTGGCCAACGTTAAAGAACCGGTATGCTGATACAGGTAATATCGGATATATCGAATTAAGCCGATACACCCAAATACCGGCAATATCGGATCTCGGGAAAACCGGTATTCCCACCTCTAGTAACGACACCTTTGTAACTAGCTGCCCCAAGCTGCTCTGTGAGCAGGAGGGTGCAGGGTAAAAGAGCAGTGAAATAATAAAATAATAAACGAAGCCAAAGTCGCGCAGGTGAGACCTCACGAGTTTGTGTATGTCTCCTCGTTTCTTCCTCTGTTCCCCCTCCTTTTTGTCTCCTCCCCACCCCCCTGGTCTCTTTTAGATTGTAAGCCTGCTAGAGCAGGGACTGTATCTCTTTCTTACAATTGTAAAGTGCCAGGTACATTGCTGGCACTATATAAATGCTTAATAATAATAATAATAATTCATAATTAATAAATAAGAGATTTTATGCTAAGAACGTAAAGCAATAGTGTACAAGTGTGTATATAATGGTGTCTTGATTGCCAAATCGGTGTTCTTCAGTTTCTGATTGGTTCCTGCTATCAGTGCTGGATTACCCCTTTAAGTTCTATTCCTGTTTTTATGGTTTTTATAGTATATGGCCATATACTATATTCTTTCTTGTTTGCTTTCTTCTTCATTGGATACTTGTATTCCTTTCTACTATATATATTATACTTCTATATTTGTATGAAGTAGGTCTTGTTCTGGATAAGTTAGAATAAGGTTTGTTAAGATTCTTTTCCGTTTAAGATGTACTGATTTGATTTCTCGAGTAAAGCGACATAAAGGAAACTGCGTCTCGGTCTTTTCTGGGATAACATCTCAGCAGAAAGAACCAAAGTTCAGATCCTGATTTAAGTCCCAATTTCCCCAGGGATAAATTGTTACACATGGCGGCCAATCCTAGGCAGCCATGGCTGGCTATGGCGGCCCCCAAACCTGAGCGGGGCTGGGGGTGCAAGCCGATGCGCTGGCCTGCTATGGCACGCGTTGGTCACCTAGGCTTGGGCTATTTGCCCAGTAGGGGCGTGCACTTTGTTTTTGCTATTTTGAGAACGAAACCAAAATTTTCATTTTTCGCTTTCGTTATGACAATAACAAAAATGAAAATGATACTAACAAAATCAACAACAAAATTTCATTTTTTGTTATCGGTGTCATTGGTATCAGTATCTCGGTATCGCACAAAACCGAAAATTTCAGTTTTGTTTCCGTTTTCATCGGCACGTGTGTGTGTGTATGGCTCTGTGTCTGAGGGGGGGGGACTATAATGAAATGCAGTCTGCTGGCACTTCTAAAACACACACACACACACACACACATGCTGACAAAAATGGAAATGAAACGGAAAAGCAATGTTTTGGTTTTGTGCAATACCGATACCAATAACCACACAAAACAAAAAATGAAATTTCGTTATTAACGTAAACGAATAATGACATTAGTCCCTGGGGCCCACCTCTAGTGCCCAGGATCATCTGGGGGACCAGTTCCAGGCCAGCCGCCTACCTGGACCAGAGCAGCAGCAGGTCCACATCTGGTGGAAATAGACATGATGAGTCTCTGGCCCAGACGGGCCATAGCGACCCCTCATCACATTTATTTTCATCCTGTGTTCTAGGGAGAAGGACTTACAGCAGGGTATGAAATTCTTTGCCTTAACGAGCCTTTTAAAATACCTAAAATCATTAGCCTCACCAAAATATTTTCCTTTCATTATACAGAGGCAGGGGGTAAATTTCCATATGTTTTTGGCAGCTAATTTTTCTAATTAAAAATAATAGTAATAATACTAATAATTACAAACCCAAAGCTGCTCAGCCTAACCTTCCCTTTCTTCTTAGGTGTGTGTATCCAACTGGCTCTGAACCAGAAGTGCTATCCCCCAGCAGAGACTTTCAAACATTTATTCATGACGTTCAACACCAGCAAATGCCTCCAGTTACCCGCGCGCTAACGAACATCTGCTAATGTTTCTTGTGAGTTCAAGGACTTTGTGGGCAGGCTGTAAACAGGGGATGTAATTTCTCTATGTGCCTGCAAAAACATAGATATTAATACAAACCGAGCCAACTTCAACGGCATAACTGTATCCAGTGGAGCAACTGTATTCAGCCCTGGTCTAACTCAATGGATTGGCAGATGTTTACACTGGGATGACTTTCTTCCTGCAGTTAAATCAGGGATACACTTTCCGTGGGTGTCCCTCTTGGGGTCTGGGTTTTCTTAATGGAGATTTCATTTCATTTCATTTTTAATTTATACCTTACGCTCTCCCACCCAAAGGTGGCTCGAGTCGGCACTAGATACGTAGAATGTGTTAGATATGGAGACAAAATAGTTTCATATGATCATTTTTATTGGTCCAACAGCAATTCCCTGTATACCAGTCCAACCTGCGTCTGCTCAGTCTATAGTTCTGACATGTTTGGGGACCTGTCGTCACTGTGTTGGAAAATGCAGTGAACAAGGGTTTCTGGACTTGTTACATTTCTAAGGAAGGTAACTGGTGAGAAATCGACATGAGCCAGTCCTCCTCTCTGTGGCCTTTAAGATCCGATGAAAGGGCCCTCTTGTCAGTTCTTTCATTGGCCCAGGTCCATATGACCCAGGCACAGAGAGGGTGTTTTTAAACAAGATGCTACCCTGCATGGCCACCCAGGAGTCACTCATCTGACTGCCTGTCTGAAGCTGGTACGCAGAATGTGGCCTCCCGTAAGCCATTCAGCAGCCACTCATGGCCACTCACAGTACACTGCCGAGAAATTGGGAGAGGTCTGTGTGGGGAAAGCCAAAAAAGTGCATTCCAACGGGCGACCACGCATCCCCTGCCTGTATGAACTGGGGCGGGCACCCATGCCAGCAGACAGGTCCCTGACTCATCGTCACTGTGGGCAGAAGACACGGTCTTTGGAAGTCACAAGAACTGGCTGACAGTGGGTGAAAACAGGCATAACGATAACCACCCTTTAACCACCCTGGGTGGTCATTTATGCATGTTTAAGGGCTGCATAGGGCACCAATACAGCCCTGCAACATGCATAAATGACCACCAAGGGTGGTTAAAGGGTGGTTAGCATCATGTCTGTTTTCACCCAGTGATGGGAAGACCCAGTTTTCTGACTTCCGGTAACCGATTTTCCAAGTATTGATTTTTCAACTTTCCATTCCAATTCTTGAACCATTTAATTTTATTTTTTTTACCATTTTACCAGTTAGCGAAATGGTAAATTGCTACAGGAATTGGAATGGAAAGTCAAAAAATCAGTAGTTGGAAAATCGGTTACCAATAGTTACCAGTTGGTAAAATGGTAGAATGATAACTTGGTATTTTGGGGGTAATCAGGTGACAGACTCTGTATTTGGGTACCGATCGTTCACTCCTCGAACATGAGGGTGTTACTTCATAGGTAGCAAATGTACTACTCATTTCAGCTCTAGGGGAGACCTGTACCTTTATTTTCAAGCTGAATGTTTACTTTAAAAAACAGCTGACTGGAGTGACATGATTTATGGAAAGAAAAGTATGTTTCCCCCATGCCCCAGCCCTCTTTCTGACTGCAAAATGCCTAGGAAATTTAAAGCAAGCCGATAGCAAGGAAGTTCGTCCTGCACATGCTTTGCCAGAGCAAAGCAGGAAAGCTGTCTGTCTGCTTTGGGGCCAAAACAAAACAAGCCAGACATTTTCTGGTCAAATATCACACATTTTTTCCCTGTCACTTAAAGGTATGTTTTCATTCCAGACGGTAAAACCCATCCAAACGTACTTGTCGTCAACAGCAGGGAGAGTAAACAGAGTGGAGCTTAGGAAAGACTGTGCTTGATTGGACTGGAGTGGGCACGTGATTTCCTAGTACCCGAAAGAGCCTATAACTAGAGCCGGAATGAGCAGGTATACCCATCGAATTTCTGGTACCTGAAATGACTTGACAATATTGGGTACCAATGGGTACCCATTTTTCACCTGATTTGAGTACCCAATGTCCTGGAAGATCAACTTCCAGTCCTGGAATGTCGATTTCTGCTACCAATTTTTTTGGTCTCCATCCTGAAATGTCGACTTCTGGTCCTGGCATTTATATTTTCTGTCCTGATTGTTCGGTTTTCTGTCTCGACCCGATATACCGATCAGTAATTGAAAAATTGGTACTGGAAATGACTGATTTGCGGGGTGATTGCCCTGGGCTCTGCTCTTTTCTCTTTTAGCAGTCTAAAATCTGTACGAATACAATCTTTATTTATTTAATTATTTATTTCTTGGAGACCTTCACCAAGATATGAAGATTTAGTCTTGTATCTTTTGGAAAAATCAGATCCCGTAGAGCCGGGGCGGGCAGCCTTTTCTGTCCTAGGGGCCACATTTAATGTTCGGATGAGCTCCAAGGGTCACATAGCGGTTGGGGACGGAGGTGCTTAAAGGTTTGAGTGGATCTGTATCGTGGATCTGTCCCCTATCCTTGTGTGCATGCCCCTCCTCTCTGCTCCATTACCATGAGCTCAGTTTTTCAGTGTTTAGGGGTAGAGACTGGGTCCAGGGGGTCAGTCCAGACACTGGAAAGGGACCAAATAAAAACTTGCCGAGGGCCACATTTGGGCCCCGAGCCTGAGGTTTCCCACCCCTGCCATAGAGGTATAATTGACTGATTCTTTACATTTTCTGTATTCTTTTATTAAGGTTCTGCAGACTTACCTGTCGTTCTCTCCTTTTTTTTTTTTTTGGTGTAGTTTCCTTCAGTTTATATGCTTCATATCTCGGTCTACTTTGTATGTTGAGGTTGTGAAGAAGCCCTTATGAAGACTTTGTTGTTGAAATGCGTAGGCTACTTATAAGAAACATGTGGATGTATTTTCAACATTGTTAATTATGCACCTATTTGGAAGGTTTTATAATGACCTTTTGTCTGTAATTAGGTATTTTTCTGCTATCTCCCTTCATGATTATTGAATGGTCATTCGTGTAATTGCCTTTATAAGATTTATAAGGTTCTTGTAGTAAAGGTGCCATTTATATAAGCATATGTTATTCTTAGAATCAATCCGCAGTTCTTATTTTCTTGTATTTGCAATTGGATGGATCTGCTCTAATAGGTTCTCTTTTTGAGTTTTAATTGTTGTTACAGTTCCAACGGAGCAGGGCCACCAGAGTCCCTGCATTTAATCTTTGCTCTGGCCCCCACAAATTATAAGGCCGACCCTGGCAGGGCCTTCTCCCCACCCATGCCTCTCGGCCTCAAGATGGCTGCTTCCTGCAGAGCCCTGCCTCACCTCCACTCACTTTCAAGAAAATCACTGATTCCTGAATCCCCCCACCCCCCACCAGAGGTCTGTGTGTATGAGTGTGAGAGAGAGAGTGAGCATGTGTGTGTGAGAAATTATGATACTTCTTGGTCTTTGTAGGCAAACTCTGGACCACCAGTTGTTATGGGCGTGGAGCTATAGAGGGCAGAGTCATTGGGACGATGCATTTTATTTTTGTCCCGGGCCCTGAAAATTCTGAGGCGAGTGCTGGGTGGGGCCTCCAGGGTGAGAGGCATGTGTGTAGGGTCTCTGGGTACCTATGAAGGCAGCAATGTCCCAGCTTCTAGCGCCAACCTCCCCACTGCCAGAGCACCAGCAACCCCTCCAAGAAGGACGTTTCAAGAGTTGAGGCCAACACCCCATCCCCACTGACCATAGCTCTCAATTCCTGGACTCTGAAATGGGGGAGAGTGACTCTCAAAATGAGAGACAATGCAGAACATAATTTGCATACAATTTGCATAAATGCAAATTCAGAGTAGTCTGTTAACAGGTTGGGCTAAAAAACACTAAAATAAGGAAAAGCAATCTTAAAAAATTAAAGCACTTGCCACATCTCCACACATCAACCTCACTCATAAGCCAGACTTAAACCCTTGTCCTGCCAATCTTTATGCCCAAACTCTAGCCCAGCACTTTCCTTAACTGCTTGGCCTCCACACTCCCAGGCCTAGTGAGCATTATGGTTTACACAACCCTCCTTCCAACAATAAAGCTTTTCCCTCACTCCAGCCATTTCTCCTCCTGTGCGGATTCTCTGACAGATGAGATGCTGTGAGGTTTTCTAATGGGCAAGTATTAGCAACAGCCCATTATCAAACAGAGGGTGATTTCAGACATTTCAGGTGCCCGATTCACCACAGTGGATTCCCAGTGGTGGTGCACTGGCTAACCACCCCCACGCCCCACCCCCGTGGGCAAGAGAGGCCCCAAACAGACGTGACAGGAGCGGGACCACGGCAGGGAATCGGACCGGCAGACCACGGCCCGGGGCAGTGCAACAGACATTACGCCAATCCCGGGCCATGGCCAAAGCACCCGGAAGGCGCCGGGGCGGCTCATCCCAGCTGCTGCTGCTGTCCCTCCTCCGCCTGCGCCTCCTCCACCTCCTCCTCCTGCCTTGCTCTCTTGCCCTCCGCTCTCCTCTCCCTTCCGCCTCGCTCCATCCCACCACGCCCCCCTGCTGCTATGTGCCCTTTAAATCTCCCTCCCTGGCCTGTGTTGTTGCTCGCTGCCTGGCAGCGACGTTGCGTGCTTTGTCCCTGGCTGGGAATCATGTTGCTTGATTCCAGCCAGTGGTTGCCATTCAGTCATTACTTTTTTTTGTTTCCCGGTGGCAATCGCTTTGACCACGCTTTCGGAGATGGTCCAGGCCGGAGCTCCGGAAGCATGGTTATTTTTGACCCCTGGTGGGGATTGACTGTGGTGAACATCTGGCGCCCGCGAAACAGACGTCCAGGGCGCTTTGGCCCCACTGCGGGATTGACCGTGGTTCACTGTGGTTGACTGTGATCTCGTAACGTCTGAAAATACCCAGAGAAGCTGGGCAGAAATTGTTGTTATTTCAAAACAGAAACGTAATATATCACAACGCTAGCCCCTATAACAAGGGCTAGGTTGCCAGCTGATTTTTTCAAGAGAAATGCTTAGAAATCATAGCGCTCCATTGGATTCTCCATCTTTGCCAATCCCAGAGAGCCTGCTTATGTCTCAAATTACCACCTTGGTTTCTTTTTTCTAGCGCTACAATGGGCAGCAAAATAAATGGTTCTGTCCCCGCCGCCGCGGCTCCTCCTGTTGATTCCATCCCTTCGAGAGTGCTGCTGGCTGGCTGCGGTTGTCCACCTGTAAACAGAATAGAGGGGCTGAGTGAGTATGGGGGTTAGGGGCACCTGAACTGAGAACTCCCTCTCCACCCCCACTCACCTGTCACCGGAAGCCGCTGGGATCCTGAAAAGGAGATCACCTGCGGCTGTGCTGCAGGCCGCTAACCGGCGGCCTTTGGGGCCCTTCGGGGCCTGACGGGGCTTCAGGGTGGGAATCTTCATTCTCGGTCTGGTGTGGAATTTATGATTCAGGACTTTAAAAGTGGTGGTGGTGGGGAAAGTGGATTGAGGAAAGAGAGAGGGGTATTACGAGGAAGGGGATTAGTGGAAAGGAGACAGTTGGTAGTACCATCTCGTAATTTATCTGTCGATGGGAGTAGGGGGGGTTTGAGGAGAGGAATGTTAAGCTGTGTAGGAGGTGATGTGAGGGGGGAATTGTTTTCCTGTAGTCCTGTATGGTCGGGGGCTGGAGTGGAGGCTGGGGATTTTGGGGAAGTTTGTCACCTTTGTATGATTTCTGATTTAAAGTTGGCGGAATCACCTCCCCCTGGTGAGAGAAGGGTGGAGGTGGTAAGGTTTTCCCTGGTGGCAGCAGGGGAAGGAGTGACAATTTGTGGGACTTACCCCGTTATTATGGAGGAGGTGAGAGATTGGGATATTAGGTAAGTGAGGTGGGGTGGGGGGATTTTTATTGTGATAGTTTGAAATTTTTCTCTATTTTTGAAAAGTTAAATTGTATATTACGTTAGATTGTTGTTTTTCTGGGTCCCCTGTCTGGAAAGTACCCAGTATTGTATTGTATTTTTGCTTTTGTTGTAAGCCGCCTCGAGTCCGTTGGAGAGAGTGCGGGGTATAAATTAAATGGAAATGAAATGGGAAAAAAATATATATATATTTCATGTTCACATTCCACCAGAAATCTCAGTGCTGAGGACGGGGGTAGAACAAACACCCCAAAACACAATTAACGTCAGTTTCTTCAAGATACTGGAGCAGGGTTAACACCGCTTTAATCAAAATGGGTCAAAATGAGTCAAAATGGGCACTACTGGGCCAGCATCACGTTTGTGAACACTCTTTGAGATTTTCAAACCGGGTAATCCTACCCTCCGTTCTTCAACAGCCTCCCTTCTGCTCCTAGCTGAGGCCAGTTGGCCAACTTGTAACTGGCTCGATATCTCATTTGGGGGGGCTGGACATAGTGCTGGATCGAGGGTAGTTGGAGCTCTGTGTGAAATGGTGTTGTGGGTCCCCGCCTAACCTAGGAATGTGCAACGCCAATTTGGAAAGAAGGGAAAGCTTGCCAAAATAATGATTTGTTATGTTGATTATAATATCCCCCTCAGGGGCTGGGGTTCCGTGCATTGCTGGCTGTGTGGGCCCATGTGTTATGTATATATTTTGATTTCATGCACCCCATATGTTCTGCGCTCCCCCCTAAATTGGCAGGACCTACAAAGGCCCCCTATGTTTGAGGCTCCCATATTTGTCACGAATGCTCCTCGCACACATGTTTTCATTTCAATTTTATTCACGGACTTCACAGCTTGGGATCCCCTCCGTTCCCCTCACCCCCAGTCTCACTCCCCAACGCATGGGCTCCAACTCTGCACTGCTTGGATTGGATCCTAGTTGGGCTCGATGGTCTTTGAGGTTCCTTTCAACCGGACAAATCTATGACCAGGGCCTAATGCTGCCTGTAGCTAGTTTTTATGTGGCCCCTTTCCAGCCCCTGGATCCAGTTCTTACCCACAAACCCTGAAATAATGAGCTCAGAATAAGAGTGCAGGGAAGAGGGCATTCACACAAGGAGAGGGGACAGACCCATGATTAGAAACTTCCTCTTCCTGAATTCACTCCGCCTCAACTTCTGTGTAGCCCTCCGAGTTTGTACTCATTTTCAAAGTGGCCCTCCGAAGGGAAAAGCTTCCCCCACCCCGATTTAGGTGCCTGTCCATGCCTTTGTTCCCAGAGAGGCTGCATCCTGTGACAACTTAGGGTGACTTGTAGACCTATGCGATCTACAAATTCTGTTCCCTGACACGGGGGACACCACCCATAGCATTCATTTTTCTAAAGCACAACTGCCAGGCATACATTGCTGCTTACCCAATGCAGAAATCCTGGAACTGGATTCATTAAGAATCCCCCCCATCCGCTTCCTCTTCTAGACACTTCTACTGGGATTGGGTGGAGCTGTTCTTTGGAGAGTCTTCCTCCAGAACTTTAAGGCAAGTATCTCAGAAGTTCTAAATATACCAGCTTCCGTCCAACGTGCTTTCAGATCTAATCCATCTTTAATGAGAGCAGTGAAAAATAAACAAACCCAACCAGGCACCGCCGTGCTTGGGGGGGATGCATGAAAGTGTAGCGCAGAAGCCTCGAGGTGCCTGGAGGTCCCCTCTCTATGCTTCAAGGCCCTCGGAGTTACTGTCTCTTCAAAGCGCAAATGAACAGGTTTAAGCAGCGTTACCTGGGACTTGCAAGGCAAGCAGAAGGGACCGTCGCGAAGCAGGTTATTGAGATGGAGGGATGGTTTGTGGTCCCCAGCTTTTTCCATCTTCCTTTCTGATCTTTTAATGAGTCTGTTTGTTGCTACCTTTTTCATTTGCTCAAGGCACCAATTGCGAGATAGTGGGCGGGGGGGGGAGGGGGGGCGTCATTCAAGGCAACGATCAAGAGTAAATTCTTATGCAAACCCCCCCCCCCCTGTAGATTAATGGAGTAGTTAGGGCAAAGATTAACAAACCTGAGGTCTGAAAAGTAGGGGTGGGACACTGGGGGAGAATACCGGATACCGGATTTATCCAGTATCCACATTTTTGGGTAGTCTTCTGGGTGCCTGAGTATCAAGTCGGGCACCTGATTACCTGAAAATAATGGGTATACCGTTACTGACTTACTGTTTTACTGATTGGAAAAATGGAAAATCGGTATCGGAAGTCAGAAAATTGGTACCGGAAGTCACAAAATTGGTACCGGAAGTTGGTAAATTGGGTAGCCAATTGGGCAGGGGTACCAATTAGTAGCTGATGTTACCGGGTCGGGTACTATAATTTTGAGAGGGAGACACCTTTGGTGGGTACACTTTTCAGCTTTAATTGTGATTTCACGGTGCTCCAGAGGTTTGGGGCCATGTCTGAAAAGGGGCGGGGCTAAGGTGTGGCCACAGCGCTCCATAGGGGGCAGGGCCACTTGGACACATCATACCCAGGCTAATTAGAGACAGGCTGGGCTCGGACCCAATGTAGCTGGATTTGGACAGCCTCGGACTTCAATTTCCAGTTTCAGCAGGGCTCTTAAGCAGAGATTAAGGTCACTTTCTCAGGTTACGTGGGAGGGAGGGGTAGCTTCCTCGTTTGCAATTGCGGCTCTGTTCTAATGGGAATTAGTGCATGTGAGAATGCGCTAGCCCACTTTTATTCTGCAAGAACACCTGTCCTTGTAAGAGCTACATTTGGGGACCTGGTCATGCATGAGTGTTCGTCTTGCGCCATAAAAATGAAATAGCGCATTTCCCCATGCACTCATTCCCACAAAACCAGAGCCACGATGGCGATCGTGGACTCCCAGGTGATATGAGAAAGCACCCTCGGGGCCAGGTGGCACATTTGTAAGGAGGAGGAGTTCGAGAATTAGCCCCACGAGACTGTGGCAGAGCTGGGAATTGAAACTGGATTTGTCAAGGTCCAGACTAATGTTCTCAGCACTGAACCATTTGTGCTTGTTACAGTAACCTGGAGTTACACGTACATACAAGGACAACCTCCCCTGCTCGCTGCTGAGCTTGGCTGTACAACGTTATTTATTCCAGGGGGCATTTTTTTTACCTGCTGGCTGAGAACAGGAAATGCTGATTTCCTATAAATGAACATAAACAGCTGTGGCCCAAAAAATGCATCCCAAACCTACCCTCCTCCCCCCGCATCCCTCCAGGTCAAGGGCAGGGTGTCTCTTTGAAGGTGGATGTTTTCTAACGCAGGGTCCTTGGGAACCTAAAGCAAGTTGATGACAGAGGCACGCGTGGGCATTAATGCAATAGCCTGGTAATTCAATCACTTTATAGAAGTTGATCTGTCCTTTTTATTACAATTATTGTCAGCCCGGGTGTTTCGTTCCATCACCGAAAATAAACATCATCTATCATACTTGTAAAGATTAGCCTTTGACAGCTCCAGTTCTGCTTTACATAAATGTGTATTAATGCCGGCTCTGTCTGAAGTGGAGAGAGAAGTCTATATTTCACAAGAATGATTAGACAGTGTCGCTGCTGCTTTAAGTAATGTCTTATCATGACTGATAATCAAACCGTGCAACAACAACCAACAAAATAAAGAAAAGAAAAGCAAAAAAGGCCATGCATTGCATATGTATTTTGAGGGGGGTTGCCTTGCTAGAAAGAGGACTCATGATTACTGCCATTAGTGTGGTTTTGGAGGGAACATTCTTAATGCCAAGGCCCTGTTAAGTGTGTGTGTAGGGGTCGATGTAGGCTAAAGAGCGCTGCCATCTGGGGTCTTTATTTTTAGAACTGAATCACATTTGTAAATGTATAGTTGTGACTCCAACCCCAATTTGACTCTGCATGCTTTTCAAAGTCGGCTGAGTTCATACTTGGTCACCTTCTGCAACATCAGTTCATACTTGGGTGATTCATGCAGGAGTTCTGAAATGGAGAGCAGGAGGGGATCATAATCCAAACATGAACCAAGCTGAATCCAGACGAGACTGAGGTGATAATGGTTGCCCGGCCTTTTGACCTGGAGGGAATTGGAACTCCTGTGACTGATGGCCCCCTCTGGTCGATCAGGTTCACAGCCTTGGAGTGCTTCTAGACCCCCTTGCTGCGCCTAGATTGGCGGGTTGTGGCGGTGATCAGGAGTGCTTTTCACCAACTCCATCTGGTGAGGAGGCCGCAACCTTTTTTTTTCTGGTCCAGATCTGGTTGCCATCATCCATGCTTTTATCACCTCGAGGCTAGATTACTGCAATGCACTCTATGTGGGGCTGCCCTTGATGACTGTCGTAAGCTGCAGCTGGTGCAGAATTCAGCGGTCCGGCTCCTTTCAGGGATGAGTCACTGGGAGCATATTACACCGGTGCTCCATAGGTGACTGATAACTGTTGATTGGGGGGCGGTGGGGCTGTGATGGCACAGAAGTGGGGGCTGAGCAGGGGATCTAAAGGGCTTGTGAAATCTAGGGGGTACTGTTAACAGGAGACCCCACTCCCACTCATGGATATTGGGGGGTTGGTGCCCCACTACCCACCCGACTCTTAACTTTAGGGGAATTAGCCGAATTGGTTGGACTAGGGGTCTCCGCGTGTTTCCCAGATCAGTCTGAGGTCAGATGCGCGCTACAGTCAGGTTATGTACCCTCCCCAAAAGAATAGTAAAAGGGAAAAGAGGGAGACAAAATGCTTAATAAAAAGGAATATTTATTTAACAGGAATGGGAGGTATAAAAAACCCCACACACAATTGGCTAACACAGTTTCCGGTCTGGCTGGCGGTTTTCAGAGGGAAACAAGCGGCAGCTGGGAAAATGAAAGTAATATGGAGAGAGAGAGAAGGCTAAAAGCGAAAGGAGGTTGGAGAAGGGGAACCAGGACCAGTGGCTACCTCCTCTCTTTGTCTGTTGCAGAGGGGACAGGCAACCCCATGGATCCAGCGAAGTTTGGGGATGCAGGGGAGGGACAAACCAAAGTTTGGGAGACCCCTTAAGATCCAGACACGCACGGAGAGACCCGTACGGGCTGGTTTTTGCATGAAATAGCCTTTCCCTTAGGCTACCTTGTTGCTCAACCGTGGCTTCGCTCAGGCTTTTCCGATGACTCATGTCCCTCATCTCCTTTCCAACCATGGGGGGGGCTGTCCTTTTTGGGGTGCATTCTGCGCCTCTCGCAACAGTACGTGCCCCTGCATACCTCCCTTTCTCCTGCATCTCTCTCCCCCCACCCCCCAAGTTGCCTGTGTGGTGCTCCAAAGTCTGCACTGGCTGCCTATAGCTTTCTGGGCACAATTCAAGGTGCTGGTTTTGACCTTTAAAGCCCTAAACACTCTGAGCTCCACGTATCTGAACGATCACCTGTCCTTCCATGTTCCATCGCAGACTCTGCAATCGGCTGGGAGTGCCTGCCTGTGGGCACATCTGTTAGTCTTGACCAGAACTCACGGGGGGGGGGGAGGGGCATTCTTGGTTGCTGCCCCGGTGCTTTGGACCTCCCTTCCCCCGTAGACTCATTTGAGCCCAGGCCTGAGTGTCTTCTGGAGGTGGTGTAAGACTTTTTTTATTTGAAAAAACGTTTGGTAGTTGGGGATAGAGAATTGGGGTGCGGTGGGTGGTTTTGGGGTAGAGGCGTGAGAGGGCGTTGAGTGGGGAGATGCTTTTGTGTGGTTTTTAGATGTTTAAAATTGGTTTAAAATGTTTTTATGGATTTTAAGCTGCCCTGAGTCACAGGGAAGGGCGACATGTAAACTGAGATAAATAAATAAGATGGCACTGTCACCCCTCCCCCCCCCCCAAAATGGTAAATGCCATTCTGGGGTGTAGCTAGGTTGGAATCCACCATAGTGAGAAGATGGAAGGAGGCTCCCCGTGCCACCTCAGCAGGAGGGGACACAGCTGCATCCTATCTGCTAGGCTAGTGGGCCCCGATGCGGTTGCGGCATCTGTCCCTATTACAGCTCTGCCTCACTCTGAAAGGAGTACCCTCAGCAACAGGGTAAACCTGTCGAATTTCTGGTTCTTGCCTGAGCTTTCGGTACTAATCGGTTGGTCTTAATGTCCCGATTTTTCGACTTCCAGTCCCAGAATGCTGACTTATGATTATTTTTGTGTTTCTCTCCTTATTTCTTGAGTTTGTGTCCCATTTCTTTGATATTTTCCTGTGACATAAGAACATAAGAAATGCCCTACTGGGTCAGACGAATGGTCCATCGAGCCCAGCATCCTGTCTCCGACAGTGGCCAATCTTGGTTGCTTGAAGTATCCAACAGGTCACTATGATGGAATCCATTCCCTGTTGTTCACTCTCAGCTCCCGACAGTAAGAGTTAACGTTCCCCAGACCTACCTGGCTAACAGCTGCTAATGGATCCGTCCTCCAGAAACTTGTCCAAACTTTTCTTAAACCCATTTCTACTGCTGGCCTTGACCACGTCCTCTGGCAACAACTTCCACAACTTAATCGTGCACTGAGTGAAAAAATACTTTATTTTATTTGTTTTAAATCTGCTACCTGTTAGTTTCATGGAGTGTCCCCTAATTCTAGGACCATTCAAGAGGGTAAATAACCATTCCCTATTAACATGTTCCACACCGCTCATGAGTTTATAAACTTTGATCATATCTCTTCTCAGTCGTCTCTTCTCCAAGCTGAAGAGCCCCAACCTATCCAGTTTCTCTTCATAGGGGGGCTGTTTCATACCCCTTAGCATTTTTGTTGCCCTTCTCTGTACCTTCTCTATTTCAACAATATGTTTTTTGAGATGGGGTGACCAGAACTGCTCACAATATTCAAGGTGTGCTTGCACCACAGACTTCTATAGTGGTATTATGGTATTCTCCGAATCTCAGTTTTATTCTCTATCCCTTTACGAATAATTCCTAACATTCTGTTTGTTTCCTGACAACCACCACGTACTGAGCTGAGGATTTCAGTGTATTGTCCACAGTGACTCCAAGCTCATTTTCCTGAGTGGTAACTCCTAAGTTAGAACCTAGCATTGCGTGCATAAAGTTTGGATTGTTTTTCCCTATGTGCATCACTTTGCACATTCAATTCCACCTGCCATCTAGATGCCCAATCACCCAGTCTCACAAGAGCCCCCTGCAATTCTTCACAGTCCGCTCGTGTTTTAACTACCTTGAATAACTTGGTGTTGCCTGCAAATCTCATCACCTCACTCCCCTTTCTAGATAATTAATTAATACATTAAACAGCACTGGTCCCGGTACAGATCCCTGGGGTACACCACTATTTACTTCTCTCCATTGTGAAAACTGACCATTTAGTTCTACTGTTTGCTTCTTGTCCTTCAGTCAGTTACCAATCCACAATAAAACACGGCCTCCTATCCCATGACTTTTTAATTTCTTCAGAAGTCTCTCATGAGGGACCTTATCAAATGCTTGCTGAAAATCCAGATACACTGTATCAGCTGGCTCCCCCATATCCACATGCTTGTTCATACCCTCAAAAAATTCCAATAGATTAGTGAGGCATGACTTTCCTTTGCTAAATCCATGTTGACTCTCCCCCATTAATCCATGTTTATCAATATGCCCCATGATTCTGTTTTTAATAATAGTCTCCACCATTTTGCCCGGCACAGATGTCAGACTTACCAATCTGTACTTTCCAGGATCACCTCTGGAGCCCTTCTTAAATATTGGTGTTACATTCTCTACCCTCCAGTCCTCAGGTACAGTGGCAGATTTTAGCGATAGGTTACAAATTACCAGTAGTAGGTCTGCAATTTCATATTTGAGTTCCTTCAGAACTCTGTGGTGTAAACCATCTGGTCCTGGTGATTTGTTACTATTATGTTTGTCAATTTACTCAAGAACCTCTTCCAGAGTTACATTGATCTGTGACAGCTCTCCGGATTCATCACCTACAAAGAGTAGTTTCGGCGTGGGTAATTGGGTATCTCCCCAACATCCTTGACCGTGAAGACCGAAGCAAAGAATTCATTCAGCTTCTCTGAAATATTATTATCCTCCCTGTCTGCCCCTTTTACTCCCTGGTCATCTAATGGCCCAACTGACTCTCTAGCAGACCTCTTGCTTTTGATATATTTTAAAAAGTTTTTATTATTAGATTTTGCCTCTTTAGTGACTCTCTCTTCAAATTCTCTCTTGGCTTGCCTTATTAAAGTTTTACATCTTATTTGCCAGTAATTATGCTCTTTCCTTTTTTCCTTATTAGAACTAGCTTTCCATTTTTTAAAGGATGTCTTCTTGGCTCCAATAGCCAATTTAGTTATTTACTGATTGGTAATGGGTAAATCAGTATAGATAATTCCCTCTTTTTCGGGTAATCCGGTGCCCAACTGGCATACTTGTTAGACTCAACTGGCATACTTGTTAGACTCATTAGGTACCCAATACGATATCCAAAATGGCAGGTATTATCCATGGGTAATAAATAGAGCAGGTCATTTCAACTACCTTGATGTCATTTTGGGCTGCAAGATGTATTGTATAGAAGCAGTGCTGCTGTACTCAGCCCTGGTGAGACCTCACCTGGAATATTGGGTGTTTCTAGTCGGATGTTGAGGCAGCCCATTCCCGGAACTGCTCCGGGGGTCCATGCCCATCTGTCCCCTCGCAGCCCCACCTGGGTTACTTTAGACAGACCCACCGGGTTTCCCTGGCTGTGGTCCGGGTGCAGCGCCCCCTCACACCATAGAGTTGTGGGCAATCGCTTGATGCTCTAGGTTGTCATCTGCAACTCTGTGGTGTTGCTGTGGCAACAGCAACCGGGAGTGGAGCTGCAGCGTGGGTCTGCCGAGCAGGAGACAGCAGCTCCACTCCAGGCCAGTGCCCTAGTTTTGGCCGGCCCAGGAGCGCCGCAAGCAGGACTGCGCCTGCTCCACTTCAGCATCTGGCGGGCTGCCTTCAGACAGACTGACCAACCTGGGGGTGAAGCTGGCTGGCATGGTCGCCCCTGGAGCTTCTGTCTGTCTATTTACAACGACAGTGTTCAGGTTTGGATATTATTATTATTATTATTATTAACAAACATTTATATAGCGCCAGCAGTGTACATGGCACTTTACAAAGTAATAAAATAGACACGGTCCCTGCCCCTAGGGCTTACAATCTGAGTGACAGGAGCTGGGGGAGAGACATAGGAAGGGGAACAGAGGGAGAGACAAGGGGTCTAACATTCATGAAGATGCGAGGTCTCAAGTGCACGTGCTTGGCTTGGTTACGATGAGAATGACAGCAGGCAGGTCCATGTGGCAAGGATAAGGGTAAACAGATCTTAGGTATAGGAAATAGTGGCTCAGCAGGATAAAGAGTCAGACAGAGCAGAGCAAAAGAGGTGAGTTTTAAGGAGAGATTTGAAGGTATGAAGGGAGGGGGCAAGGCGGATGTGGACAGGGAGGGAGTTCCAGGCATGGGGGGCAGCAAGTGAGAAGGGACGAAGGTGCTTAGGGGAGCAGGGAAGGCGTGGAAGGGTGAGAGAAGGGACAGAGGAGGAGCGAAGTGCACGGGCTGGAGTATGGAGGGCGATAAGTGCAGAGAGGTAGGGGGGAGCAAGGTTGTGAAGAGCTTTATAGGTGAAGACTAGGAGCTTGTGCAGGATTCGTTCAGGATACTGCACTTCAAGAAGGATGTTGAAAAGCAGGAGAAAATTCAGAGGTGAGCAGCCAAGATTATACCGGGGCTGGAATGGAAGCGGTATGAGGGAAAGCTGAAAGAAGTTGAACTGGGAATGCACAGATTAGTCAGCACTATTAAAAATTGGCACCTTTCGCAGTGCTAAAAGCTTTGGCTCCACATGACGGGGAGGGGGGGCATATGGTAACTCCCTTCAAACCCAGAGGGACAGCCTTTTTGAACTTTTACGCTTGCAGCCGGCAAAGGAAAGCTACTGAGCCCATTGTAGTCTAAATTTCTGCATTAAATTATCTAGTGTGGAAGCATTCAGTAGTTTGGGAGCTCGCAATTAGGATTTGCCTCAAGTAAGTCTAGCTAGAAAGGCAGCACGGCCAAGCGGTTCTGGGGTTGGACTAGGGAATGAACGGAGTTTCTTTCTAGTTTCGTCTTTGCTACTGACCTGCTAGGTGTCCTTGGCCAGGCCACTTTCCCTCTGCGTGCCTTTCTTTCATCTCTCATCCCGGTGTGATCCTGGGGAGAGTCTTCAGGGCTGGGAAATGGGAGTTCAAATCCTTCCTCGGCCATGGATTCTAGTCGCTGTGATTTCTGGTAGTTCTTGGCTTCAGTTTTTCTCCTGTTCTAAAACTTGTATTGCATGCTATGGTTTCCTTCCCTTGTACCCATTCCGCGTCAATCCCTCACCATTTATCTTTTCAGGGTTTACCTTTGCTCAAGCAGTGAGCTGTAGGCATCTTACCGTCTGGTTGCGCATTTGGAAAAGTCTTGATTCAGAGTAAGGTTGTCCAACTGGTGGCCTGAGGGCCGAACCCGGCTAACGGTAGCGTTCCATCTGCCCTGTAAGTTCAAAATCTGATTTAATTAAATATCAGTATTTGAAATATACAATATAAACATCCAGAATAACCGAGCCAAACTCTGTGTGTTTATCTCACAGAGTTTATGTTGCTAAGTCTGGATGTTGTTGTTTTTAATAACTGATACTTATTTATTTATTTTAAAAATGTATACCCCGCCACCTCCTGCCACAGGCAGCTCAGAGCGGCGAACAGCATCAATAAAACAAGAATATAATAACACATTAAAAGCATCATCCCTCAATAAACGTAATAATAATAATAAAAAGAAAAAACCCACCCACCTTCACACTCTTCCCCACCACCTACCACCCCATTACCCCTCTCCCTCACCAAACACCTGACGGAACAGCCAGGTCTTACAGTTCCTACTAAAGGCTGGGAGATCCGGGGCCAGACGGGCCCCCACCGGGAGGGAATTCCAGAGACGCGGCGCGGTGCGGCCACCGAAAACGCCCTATCCGGCGTGGCCCCCCGGGAAACCCGGGGAACCTCCAACATTGCTCCTCCAGCTGACCGCAGGGGCCAATCCAGAACCCGGGGAGTGAGGCGATCTCTCAAGTAGGCAGGGCCCAGGCCGTTTAAGAATGTATAGGTCAAAACAAACACTTTGAATCAGGCCTGGAATACTATTGGCAGCCAGTGCAGAGATCGGAGCATGGGTGTAATGTGCTCCTGGCAACCCAGTCCCACCAAGAGCCGGGCCGCCACATTCTGCACTAGCTGCAGCTTCCGAGCTGTCACCATAGGTAGCGCCACGTAAAGCACATTACAGTAGTCTAACCAAGAGGTAATAAAAGCATGGATGATCGTGGCCAGGTCAGAAACCGAAACCAGCTGCCGAAGCCGCCGCACCAGATATAACTGGCAGAAGGAGATCCAGGTGGAGCTGCGCATCGAGGAGCACCCCCAGGTTCCGTACCTGGGAAGTCAGCGGAGGACAGATCCCATCAATCGAGGGAGCCGTCACCTCCACCAACTTACCCACTAACATCAATTCCGTCTTGTCAGGATTCAGTCGCAGTCAATTTGCCCTCATCCAGTGCCCCACAGATGCCAAACACCGGGTAAGCACCGAGGCAGTCGGGCCTGAGTTGGTCAAAAATGAGAGGTACAGTTGGGCGTCATCCGCATACTGATGACACCTCACCCCAAACTCTCTGATCACCTTGCCAAGTGGCTGCATGTACACGTTGAACAGGAGAGGGGACAAGACCGAACCCTGCGGAACCCCACACGAGAGGTCTCGGTAAGATGAAAAGCAGTCACCGAGTACCGCCCATTGAGTTCTCCCAGCCAGGAATGAGCGGAACCATTCAAGAACAATCCTGCCCACCCCCGCACTGTCCTGCAGGCGCGTCACCAACATCTCATGGTCAACGGTATCAAATGCTGCCAACAGATCTAACAGGACCAATAGGGTCAATATAGCGCAGCGATGTTCCTAGTACTGCCCAATCATTCATTAGAGACAGGTTCCTGCTGCGAGGGGCTTACAAGGTAAAGGAGGGGAGATGAGGCAGAGGGGAACATAGGCAGAGACCGGGGTATTACGTTGAAGTCACAGCTGGACATGCTTAGCTTCATTACAGGGATGAACGAGATCCTGAATGATAGGACAGTAACAGAAGAACCAGTGAGCAGACTGTAGGGGTAGCTACGGAATTTCGGATGCAAGGGAGAGGTTTCACTCTCCCTGCATAGAAAAAATGGACACCGGCTTCACTGTGAGAGATTTGTGTGTGTGTGTAATTCAGCCAACTAGTCAATTGCCGTGAGGCTTGCAGTCACCAAGAATTCAGACAGCCCCGCTTTAAATAATAAAGAAACAATGTAAACTAAAGCCATAACGGTTTTCCTACTGTGGCCACACTGTGTTCTGCTACTTTTAGCTAATCGGTCTTTACAATACCAATAGCACCCTCCCTAGAGCTGGATCGGGGGGCTGATTTGGTCCCCGTGGGTAGTCTCCGTATTTATGGGCACCATTTTGGGGTCTCCAAATCGGCACCCATTGCTGAATACCATTTGAGTCCCTGAAAAAATAAAATTGAGATTTTCTGGTTTTTGAGTACCCGGAATTACTCCCAAAACCTGAAAAAATACCTGAAAATCTGTCCAAAATCCAGGACTAGAAGTTGAAAAAGAGGCATGAAAACAGTATTTTGGTATTTCAGGTAGCTACACGGACACTGTTTCAGGTAGCAAAAAGTACCTGAAATGTTTGAGTTGAATTGCGTACAGTGAATTTTATGGGTATACTTGTTTTTTTCGGGTACCCATTTCACCTCTACCCATTCATCTTCTTTCTAAGCTGAAGAGCTCATTTGCTAGCCTCTGGATTAGAGATATAGGGTCTTCACCATATGGCTATAGCCTTCTTTAATTTTTTTAATCATTCATTCATTCATTCATTCATTCATTCATTCATATACAGCATCAGCAGTGTGCCTGGTACTGAACAGTCATGATTAGAGACAGATCCCTGCTCCTGTGGAAAAGGCTAATATTAGGTCCATGTTCATTCAAAAAGAAATAATTTATTCTTATTTCATAAATAAACCTGGGGTGAGGCCACATGAGAGCCGTGCGGCCTCATCGTGGGCAATCATCGTTGCCACACTGCAGGGCCACCGCGGGAAGCTGTCCAGATGGTTGTGGGGAAGCCAGGCAAGCCAGCCCGTCAGAGCCGCTGCAATGGCAGAGGTGGACTGCGGGGCTGGCCCGAAAAGTGCGCACCCAACCCTGCCCCGCCCTGTCTCCCTCCCTCCCCCGGCCTGATGTAAATCCTGCTCCGGGCCATGACGTGGACGCATGCGCACAGCCCAGCCGTGGAGTTCACTGCCCGGTTGGAAGAAGGGGCCCAGTCACATGAGCACGCAGCTGGCCCCGCCCCATCTCCCTCCCTCCCCCGGCTGGATGTAAATCCCTCCCCCGGCCGTGACGTGGTGCATGCTCACAGCCCTCCCATGGAGTTGGTTGTGTGGTGGGCAGATGAGTTGTCCCGCCCTTGGCAGTCCTGCCCCATGTTGGGGACGGCTGCGTCGTGACACATCCTCAAGAATTTTTCCAAAGAGGCCTCATGTAGCAGGCAGCTGTTTGCCCTGCCTCGGGGTGGGGAACATCTGGGGGCTGCCGACTGCATGATGCACTGCATCGCATGGCCCAGCTGCCCAGGTGGGGGTAAGCTACCCAAGGCACGGTAGCCTCCTCTGCTTCCCTTGTACGGCTGCACCCATGGTGATACTTTCTATATCCTTCCTAATAAAATGATAGAGAATACTTTTCTCCTTCTTGAAGAAGTAAATAAAGTTTAGTTTCAATAAGTGAGTAGCTACTGCAGGTTTCCCCTAAACTTTCCTAAAAGAGGGAATCCTGTTTTGGTTTTTTTTCTTTTTCTTTTACCCCTTCCCAAGACCTTTAAAATTTTCAGAAACGTTACACCTCTGCTCTTCACAGGGGGATATTTGCAAGGAGTCTTTCCCACCTACTTTGAAAGGCTCTTTCCACTTCCAGATCTGCGTAAACTGACTTTCATGTCACCAATGTCCTGCCTGTTGTCCCGGCTCTTGCTCATGGTGCTAACGAAGGGATATTTAGAGATGCTCCCGTCTCTAAGTTGGGGCCGTCTTTCTTGCATGTTCATGACTGCCCAGATGTAAAGCGAGCCCTGAATCATTTTGACTGATGGGTGCATTTCAACAGGGTGCTTCTTTTCCCCCCCTGAAATAAGTCATCAGATAAGAGTTAACCCAGCTGCTGTGAGCCCTGCCCTTTGCCTCTTAGGTCCTTTCTCTTTCGTCCCTGAAATTGAAACGACTCTGATTTGATCTTTCCTTTTCCATTTTCCGCTTTGCTCTGTTTCTAAATGCAGTTTTTAAAAAAAACAACACACACACCACAAAGCTAATTTATGGCTGACGATGACCTTAAACAATAGGAGCTGGAAAGACTTTCCACGGCAGAGATCTTTCCAAGGCAACCAGACTCTTTCTAGACTACAAGGCCCTCAAGAAGCACAGAGAACGGGATACCAGGAGAGATCTTAGACACATGTGGATATCATCCAGCCAGATGCCAAATGTCAACTTTAAAGAAGCATGGAGGGAGAGATGATGGAAACTTCCTTGAGGGAGACAATCATACACCTGACCTTGACCTTTGACTCTCAAGCATAAACAGATGTGGATGATGTCATCTCTCCTGGCAATGGGGAGAAGAATCCGAGCAAGGAAAAAACCAACAACCCACCCACTCCTTCTAATGGCGTAGGAACAGCAAAATGTGACTAAGATACTGTAATGTACTGGTTCATGTACTTCCAGGTGGAGAACCTTTTCCCTCCCAGGGGCCACTATGAAAATTAGTACCAACTCTGCCGGCTGCATAGAAATTGGGGGCGGGGGTGAAAAAAACGGGGAACTCAGGAAGAGCAAGCTACAAATCATGGATCTGTGCCATGGTTCTGTCCCCTGTCCTTGAGTGCCTGCCCTCATCTCCACTGCCTTGCCCTTAGCTGTGCTTGAAGATAAGGACTAAGTCTAGGGCTGAAATGAGAATGAAATTAATTCCCACGAGAATTTCACAAGAATCTCTCAGCCCCAGGGAGAGCTCACAAAACTCTCATGAGAAACTTGAGAGTCTCACGAGAAAGTTGAGATTCTAGGGATGGCCGAACTCGGCCTGTTCGGACGACCGAACGCGAACCCGAACATACCGAACCGAACCGAACACCGAACGGCGAAATGGCCCAACAGTTCGGTCAGTTCGGATCGCGTTTGGGTGAGTTCGGGTGGCAAAAAAAGGTTCACTGTAAGGTGACAGGGAGGGGTAGTACTAGTCACTGAGGAGCAGACTGCCAGGCACCAGGGGTGGAGAGGCTTGCAAGAAATGAAACTATCTGCCTCCCCNATTATTAGATTGCTTTAAGTTTCGTTTCAGTTTTGTACTGAAATGAAACTTAAACCTTAAACTGAAAACTTGTGTTGTTTGTGATTTCCCCGCCCCCACCCCCCGCATCCCATATATATAGAGATAGCGAGATATAGATATAGAGAGATAAATAGGTTAGGGATAGTAGTTGTAGCTAGCTTAGTGATAGAGATAGAGTTAGTGATTTAGTTTTAGTGTTTGTAGGAGTAGGCCTGTGTACTTATTAGATAATACATTTAGTTCATAGCATTTAGAATAGTTAATAGCAGTTAGATTTAGTGTAGATAGATAGATATATTAGAGAATTTTTTTAAAAAAAAACCCCATATAAAAACCAAAGAAAACCATATGAAACCCAATAAAAAACAAAAAAAACCATATAAAAAACAACAAAAACACCCATAACAACATTTCCCGAACGGCCGAACCAAACATCCCAACGGAACAGCTGAACGCGAACCCAGCAAACTAACCGAACTGCTGAACTGAACAGATGAACTGAATGCAGCCGAACTGAACGGACCAACCGAACGCAGCCGAACCGAACGATCGAACCCGAACCACGATCTGTTCGCCCATCCCTATGAGATTCTCATGAGAAAGTTGTGAATCTCAAAAATGCCCCCAAATGATCTGGGCATGTGCAAGATTGGCCGCATATGTGTAGAATGGCCCTGGTGGCCATTTTTGCACAGGCGTAGACCATTTTGTTGTTGTTGCTATTCTGAGGTTCTCGAGGATCTCATGAGAATCTTGAGTTTCTCACGAGACTCTTGAGAAAATCTCAAGATGAGAAAATCTTGCCAAGAAGCCTATTCCTGACAAGAGTTTTGAGAAGGGAAAACTGTTAAGGGGTCAAATAAAAACAACAACACCCCGCTACGGGCCAGATTTGACTTATGGGCTGGGGATTCCCCATATTTAAAGTCTAAAGTTGGTAGCCTTAAAGCCAATTCCCTTTGAACCTAGAAACAGGAGACTACTTCTTCATCTGTCCTTTACTACCTAGCTAAGATCCTTCCAACTCTAAAATCCTATGACTTTGGAAGTTCTGAGTAGTCACTGAATGTAGCATTGCAACAGCTAGTTTCTTCCGGGCATCCCAGAGTTGTGATGATACAATGCAAATTTGAAGGATGCCCTTACTTGCAGTGGTTTCCAGAGCAGTGGCAGACACAACTGTTGGAGCTTTAAAATGCCTTGAAGATACCTTCAGCTGCACAGTGAGAGTCCCTCATTATGTTATAGGTTCCTGTAAAGAAATCTTAAGGGACATACTTGATGTCCACGTTAAGCTCTGTTTCTACTGTAATAGGAATGCACTGTGGAGGGATTTATGCATTACATGAACCATGGAAACAATCAGACCCCTGGTATTTATTACAGTGTCATTCTGTGATGGAGCAGCATGAATGAATGTTTTATGCTGTTCTGTTTTTATGCTGCCACCCCATTGATCTTGACCAACAAGGTGAGTCCATTGGGCAGCAGCATGAATAGGTGACGTGTGAAAGCGCTGCTGGTGAAATTGCCAAGATATAACTTCCTGCTGCAAGGCAAAGTTCCCTGCTGGTGAAATTGACAAAGCATAGCTTCCTGCTGCAAGGAAAAGCTCCCTGCCGGTGAAATTGACAAGACATAGCTCCCTGCTGCAAGGCAAAGCTCACTGCTGGTGAAATTGACAAGGCAAAACTCCCAGTTACAAAACAAAGCTCCCCGCTGGTGAAATTGACAAAGCAAAGTTCCGTTCTGCAACGCAAAGCACTAGTGAAATTGATAAGGCAAAGCTCCCAGCTGCAAGGCAAAGTTCCTGTTGGTGAAACTGACAAGGCAAAGAACTTCAAGGCACAGCTGCCCCACTGAAGAACAGACCGTGTGATTCCATGGGGTGGTTTTTGTCTGTCCTGTGGGTCTGATGATGAGTTCCCTGAATATATTTCAAGGAATCAACCTCTACAAACCCATGTTCACTCCTTGGGTTATTTATTTATTTATTTATTTATTTATTTAATGTAATGGATTTTTACCCCACCCTTCCTGCTTCAGGCAGTTTGGGGCAGTGCACAATAATGCCATAAAAAGTACAATATAAAAATATAAAATATAAAATAACAATATAACATCAATATAAACAATCCATCAAAACAGTAAAAAGTACAAATAGGGTGCAATAAAAAACAACACATCCCCCCCAACCCACCCCTTAACCCCCTTCCCCAAATGCCTGGCAGAAGAGCGTGCCCCCCCCCCCCCCCCCCCCCCCCCCNAATGACTTCAGGAGCTGTCCAGGATCCCAGGAAGTGAGGCCCGTCCCTCAGATAGGTAGGGCCCAGACCATTTAGGGCTTTATAGATCAACACCAGCACCTTGAATCGGACTTGGAAGAGGAAGACTATAGGCAGCCAGTGCAGTGCCCGGAGCACTGGCATAATGTGCTCCCAGAGACCTGTCCCAGTAAGCATTCTGCACTAGCTGCAGCTTCCGAACTGTCATTATGGGCAGCCCCATGTCGAGCGCATTGCAATAGTCTAGCCTCAAGGTGACAAATGCATGGATGACAGTGGCCAGGTTGGAGTTTGAGATATAATGGTGGAGCTGCCTGGCCAGATGTAGTTGGCAGAATGCACTCCTGGTCACAGCTGATGCCTCGAGTTCCAGATGCAACTGTGGATCCAGGAGAACTCCCAGGCTCCTAACTTGAGATGCCAACACAGGCCAAAACCCGTCATAACAGGTAATACTCCCGCATCCAGAAACCCAGACCCGCCAATGGGCATCACCTCCATCTTGTCCCCTCTCCTGTTCAATGTGTACACGCAGCTGCTGGGCGAGGTCGTGAGAAGGTTTGATGTTTGGTGTCATGAATATACTGATGACGCCCAACTCTACCTCTCATTTTCATCTGACCCAGATCCCACAGTCTCTGTGCTTACCTGATGGTTGGCGGCTGTGGGGGACTGGATGAGGGCGAGCCGACTAAAGCTGAATCCCAACAAGACGGAGGTGATGCTAGTTGGTAAGGCGATGGGTGTGATGTCCCCTATTATTGATGGGGTTCATCCCCCATTGGTTCCCCAGGTCCACAGTCTGGGAGTGCTCCTCTGCCTGGATGTCCAGGTGGATGCTGTGGCAAGGAGCACATTTTTCCAACTACATCTGGTTGGCAGCTTCAGCCATATATCTCAGACTCCAACCTGGCTACTAGCATCCATGCTTTCATTACCTTGACATTGGACTATTGTAATGTGCTCTACGTGGGGTTCCCATGGTGATGGTCCGGAAGCAGCAGATGGTGCAGAATTTGGCGGTCGGCCTCCTTACGGGGATGGGTTGCTGTGAGCACATTACACCGATGCTCTGCTCTCTGCACTGTCTGCCTATAGTTTTCCAGGCCCAATTCAAGGTGTTGCTTGTGACCTATAAAGCCCTAAATGGCTTGGGCCCCACCTACCTGTGGGACCGCCTCACTCGCCAGGCCCTGGAGCGACCCCTGCAGTTGGCTGGGGGCACCTTCCTGGAGGTTCCCTGGGTATCCCAGGTGGCGATTCTGGAGAGGGCATTCTTGGTGGCTGCACCTAGGCTGTGGAATTCCCTTTCAGCAGTGGCCCAGTTGACTCTGGACCTCCCTTCCTTTCGACGAAGATACAAGACCTGGCTGTTCCGCCAGGCATTTGGTGAGGGTGATGGGTGTTGGGTGAGGTGGGTTAGGATGGTATGGTTTGATTATTCAACCCAGTTTTAGTTTAATTTTAATCTGTGATGTATTGTTTTAATCTATTTATTTATTGGTGTATTTTTGTATTGGTGTTTTTGATTGTTAGCCACCTTTAGCTGCTGGGGGCAAAAGAGGCGGGATATAAATATTTAAATTAAATAAATAAATAAATACCTCCATCTTGTCGGAATTCAATTTCAATTGGCTTGACCTCATCCAGTCCACCACAGCCATCAAACACCAGGAGAGCACCGAGACTGCAGGACTTGGGTCGGATGAAAAAGACAGGCATAGTTACGTGTCATCAGCATACTGATGACAGCAAACTCCCCATCTATGCACAGGCTCTAGCAATGGTACATATAGACATTGAACAAGGAGGGTGGGGTGGGGACAGAATAGAACCCTGTGGGACTCCACACGGGAGGCCCCTGGGAGAAGATGTAGTCTCCCAGAACCACCCTCTGATATCTATCCTCTAGGAAGGACTGGAACCATCATAAGACTGTTCCATCCACCCCAGCCAGGTCCCGCAGGTGGGTCACCAACACCTCATGGTTCACTGTGTCAAATGCTTCTGAAAGGTCAAGCAGAATCAGCAGGGTTTAATGATCCTTATCCAGTTGCACTCATAGGTCATCAACCAAGGCCACAGGTGCAGTCTCAGTGCCATATCCCAGCCGAAAACCGGATTGCGAAGTATCTAGAAAACTGACATGGTCGAGATGCGCCTGCAGCTGACGAGCCACCACCTATTCAATAACCCTCCCTAAAAAGGGAAGGTTAGAGACAAGTTGATAGCTTGCTGGGGAGTCAACATCCAAAGACGGTTTCTTGAGGAGGGGTCGGACCACAGCCCCCTTAAGGGACTCCAGTAACCTTCCCTCTCCTAAGGGAAGCGTTGAACACCTCCGCCAGCATTCGCCCCGCTGTCTCCCTGCTGGCCTTAACCAGCTAGGACGGGCAAGGGTCCAGTTCACATGTTGTGGCTCGCACAGATCCAAGCACATCCGCCGCCTCAGCAGGCGTCACCAATTGGAATTGATCTCATAAACACTGACCAGATGGGACATTTCTTACCCCTAGCTCTGCCACTGTCTCTGAAAGGGCGGTGTCGAAGTTGTGTTCAATGCAAGTGATTTTGTCTGCAAAGTATGCCATAAATATGTCACAGCGTGCCTCAGAAAACTCAGGTCCAGGTGGAAACAGGCTGGACTGACCACCCCCTTCACTACCTGGAAAAGCTCTACTGGGTGTGACTTTGCAGATGCTATGAGCACAACAAAAGATCCCTTCTTTGCTGCTTGCACAGTCACAGCATAGCCTTTCAAAAACAGTCAATGTCGCAATGGGCCATCTTCATCACAAGTGCAGCACCACCATCGCGCCAACTGCCTTCCCTAGTGCTTCAGCTGCCCCTGGTCCTCTGTAAACCATGGGGACCTATGGTGCCAAAACACAGGGAGCGGATGCCTGGGTGTCACTGGGATTGGGGATAGATGGACCAGGGAGGATCCAAAATACTCCTACAAGGCCAGCGGGCTCACGCTCTGCGGGGAATTCCCTGGGAGGTAATGCTCGTCAGGATAGTGTTGTGGCCCTTGTGATCTCAAGGAGACCGGGCCCCTGTCATTATAGGGCGCACTCGTTCACTGACAAGGGGGAGGAGGGGGATGAGTGAGGTGGTCATGCGGGTTCGCAGGGATAGGGGACCAGGTTCAGGGGGAAGGACGAGGGGGACTTTCGCTCTCCAGGGGGGAAGGAACGAATCCCAGGGACGGGGAAGGGGACTTACACTACTCCCAGCCACCACTCGCTCACGCACGCAACCTTAGGGAAAGGGTACACGGGGACACAATTGTACTGACACTCTCACATGAAACCAGGGCAGGGGTAAGGGAAAGGTAAGTGCAAGGGCAAAGACAAAGGCAACTTAGCTTTCTTGGGCCAGCTTCTCAGGCTCTGATTACTGGTGCTGTGTGATTCACAGCACCGGTGTTTGTAGTCCGGGCTCCGCCCCGTGGCATGTCTGGAGCTGTGCAGAACGCCGCACAGGCTCCAGTGATGACCTCACATGGTGTGAAGTTGAAGGCTCCCTGGAATCAGCGCTGGGGCTGGTTGCCTCTGCGACCGGGCGCGGCGGCACAGCTATCTGTGTCGCCATGTCAGTTTCATGCGCCGGTGGCAGAACGGCTTGGGTGTGTGTGTGTGTGTGGGGGGGCGGCTCTCCATGGCACAGTGGAGACCCGCAACCTCCTCCAATGGCGGGGGCTGACACTGGGAGCCACCCGATCGATAGCTCTGGCCAACCAGTCATTCCAGAAGGCCACACAAGCATTGATGAAGCGGTCACTGACGTCTGTGGATAGATCACCTAGAGTAGCCTGGAAGCCTAAGGGTTCCATCAGCCTCCGAGGGTGGACCATCTTAATCCGCTCCACACCCCTCTGGTCAGGTAGGCGCACTGGGATCAAAGCCAATGGTCTGACCATGACAAGGGTGAACCAATCATTGGACCCCCTGCTTCAAGGTCAGTGCAGAGGTCCAGAGTATTGCCTCCCTCATGCGTCGGGCCCACTACAACCTGGGTTCAGGGTTTGTTTGACCCAAGGTCACACGAGACACATACTGTTTGAGAGCTGCAGGGGGAATTGCCTGGAATAAGGAAAGCTGTGGCTTCAAGGGGGCTTCTTCTCTCATTCAGAAAGTCTGTCCAGGAGGCTATCACAATCTGAAGGAGCTGAAATGCAGCAGCTGAAACTGTTAACACAATAAACCTTCCGTGCAGGATAATGGTGGTGCAGAACTCTGGAATCGGGCTGTTATGTTTTTGTCCCCTTCACTCCCCGTTCTTCATGTCTGCTAATAGCCATCTTTCATTATCATTATCCCTAATCATGGCTTATTGTATTAGTTACAGTTAATTTCAATGTTACTGAAGCATTGAAAACAGATTGCAGATGTTTTGAAGCAGATGTTATCTTAATGTTAAAACAAAATCATGAATATTTATAGGCAATTATTGCCTGGGCCCAATTAGCCTGCTTAAGTGGGAATGTGCCGTCCGCCTCGTTTGAAGATAGCACTCCAAAAAACCCAGAGGTGAATGGAAAAGTACTGCCCTCGAACCATGGGCAGCTCGTTCAAATGATTTCCCTGAGCCTGGTTGGATTCTATCTTGCTAATCAGTGGAGCCAAGCATCGATATGTACTGTCGCCACTCAGACAGTTTAAGCATTGCCTATTGCTGGAATTTACATTGGGGTGTTAACAAACGTCCAGCCGTCCCAGGTAGGGGGGCGGGGGCACCTCCAGCCGGGTCCACTCAGAGAACAGAGCACACATTCCCGTGGCTTGACATGGCAGGGAAGGGAGAGCAGGGAGTGATGCGTCCCGGGCTGCAGCCGGCACCCTGCTCCCCCCCCCACATGACGGGCAGACATGGCTGCCAAAAACATGATAACAGGCAGCTATGGGCCATGGCTGTCTGCTTTGGTAACCCCCCACACAGGGCATGAAAATCGATGTGCTTGCCTGGATTGGCCCGCTCTAGCCTGCCTTGGTGGCCACTGAGTTTGGACCATGGGCCTGGTTCTTTCCGGACCCATGTTTCTGGCCCAGCTGCCTACCCTGCCGGGGTCTGAACCAGGCCCACACCTGGTGGGCCTGGAACAGACGTGCAGGTTTGGTTTTGGCATGGGCGGGCCAGAGCGGGCTGAAACCGGGCCTCCATCATGTTTGTTAACACCCAGAATTGGACTAGATGGCCTCGGAGGTCCCGTCCAATCCCAGAATTCTATATGGGGGACATTGTTGAATGTTCGTTAGAATTTTCAAGTCCAGGACGCGTTTTGCAATTCCGTTGCTTTTGAGATTGCAGGTGGTGGTGTTTTTTTGGAACTTTCCGTGACTTGTCAGCAGCACCTTCTGCGACTTGCTGGTATTTTTGTGTCCTGATGTCCTGTCAGAATTGCTTTCCTGTCTCCTGTCCCCATGCCTTTTTTGTCTCCAATTGGAGGGGGTGGGAGGAGAAGGAGGCTGTGTCTGCCACGTCTGGTCTGTGTATATGTGCCTGCCTCCCCATGTCTGCGTATATGCGCCTGCCTCCCCCTGCCAACCTGACGACCATGACAACATATTCTGGCAGTGCCAGAAAGTACGACCAAAAGGCATCCCCGAGTGGGACGAAAATCCACAACCACCTCTGAGCCTCTACAGTGGGTTCCCCCATGAGGGTGAGCTACAGAGGAGACTATGAGGCTGCTGGGGCCCCTACATTTTGTCTTTGCCCCGGCCCCCACAAATTCTAAAGCTGGCCCTGCTTACAACTATGGCCCATTGTCACACAGACACTCCAACACTGATAAAATGAGTGTTACATTTTATTATACATGTTGCAGGGCACCCATAGAGCACACCTGCAGCCCTGCAACATGTATAATAAAATTTTCAGTGTTAGGCTACTTTGACATGAGGCACTTAGAAGCGCCTCTGGAGTCCCGTATTCAAAAGGAAAGTCACGCAGGGGTGTTTACATGCTCCCTGCGCTACCGGAAGCGATGAGACACCCATTCTCTTCAGCGGCGGCGGCTGCAGACATGGGGCTTTCAAGAGACACATTCTGTAGACCTCAGTTTTCAGGTCTACAGAACGCGCCTTCATTCTGCTAATGTCAGGGTAGGAGACTGGACTAGATTACCTTTGGGACTCCCTTAATTCTAGGCCTCCGCCCCAAGATGAACTCCACAGATCCCAGTTTGAAGACCACAACCCCAGCAGACATTAAGGGCACCAAATATTTAGGCAATGGAAACATACACTGGAATTTCCAAGGGGCTGGAGTACCCAGCAGTTAATAATCGGACCAAATTGTGGTCCGATTTGGTTCAGAAGAACTCGGCACCCTTGAATAAATGGGAGCCGAGTTAATTTGACAATCTGGCCGCAGATCATAAAGATACAGCATGAGCCTCGTTGAGTTGGAATCCACCGGGGAAAACCCCCACAACGGAGTTGAAAGATACAGACTCAGTCAGCGTGGGGCTTTCTTGCCAGAATACAAAGGGCATTCTGTAGACAGCCTGTCTTGGTCAGGGTCATATTTCCTTCTTTAGAGATGAAGTTAGAGTTTAAAGCCTCAATTTAAAATGGCCTGTCACTCATTGCCGAGTCATTTAGTTATGGCTGTGTAACTCTAAACGGCAAGTCTCCCTGCGGCTCTTGATTAGTTGATCCTGGCTGCTAAATTAAACAAGGAAAGCAATAGACTATCAAGCTCATTTTGTCTTATTTCCAACCTGCTCCAACACTGTGCATTTGAAAATGGATTTCAGGTGTTACTTGGGCTTATATCTGCCTTTGGAGAGGCTTGGAAAAAAGGGAACAGGAGGGAGAGAGAATCCTATGAATAACAGAGCTGGAGGTGTTCTGTTATCCCCGGGCATCCTTAGGCATGGGTGATTGTTACAGATACATTCCTAGGATCTCATTCACTGGAGCACATTTGCTGGAGGTAAGTACCTCCTACTTTACTTTGGCCTCCCTCTTTGTTCTAATGAGCAAACAGGTTCAAGGAAAGGTGCTTACTTACCGCAGCAGAGAAGTAGGGTTAAGGCAGGGCGGTAGGTTCCTATTCTGTGTCTCCCTGCTCTTGGGAACAGAAGTGGAGGTTGTTGCTTGGGAGGAACTTCCTCTGCTTGTGAAAACTAGCCTGAGTGGGCACTGTGCCAGGAGGGGTCCCCACCAGGGTCTCAGAGTGTACCAACCTGCAATAGGCACCATTCTAAGAAGGGCTCACCTGAGTCTTTGGGTGATTTCAGACGTTACGCGGCTTCGATTCACCACAGTGGATTCCCAGCGGTGGTGAACTGATCAACCACCCCCTGCGGTCAATAAAAGCCCCAAACAGATGTGACGGGAGCGGGACCACAGAGGGGAATCGGGCTGCCAGATCATGGTCTGGGGCGGTGCAACAGACGTGACGCCGATCCTGGGCCGGGCCGTAGTCAAAGCACCCGGAAGGCACTGGGGCGGCCAGTCCTGGCTGCTGCCGTGTGATCTTTATTTATTTATTTATTTATTTATTTTCCAGATTTGTACCCCGCCCCTCCTGCAACGCAGCTCGAGGCGGCTTCCAACAATAAAAACAATAAAATACACTAAAATTCATTTAAAAACAATCAAATATTAAATATAAAACAGGGCTTAGACAGGTAAAATAAATAAATGGGTGGGGGACTAAAATCCTCCCTCCCCACCCTCCCTCCCAAAGGCCTGGGCAAACAGCCAGGTCTTACAGTTCCACCGAAATGTTAAAAGGCTTGGGGCCAGGCGAGCTTCCTCCAGAAGGGAGTTCCACAGC